>KK902800.1:0-38225 GCA_000696445.1 Aquilaria agallochum | reverse complement strand
AATTAGGTATGAAATTTTCGAACACCCGGTTTACCCCGTTTCACTTGGATCCTGGAGGGTTTCGGTTAAATTCCGCTGCGCTGTTTGGCTCCCGAAACCCAACAATGTCGAACCACATCGCTAGAATGACGAATGTCACAAAGCCTTAGATGACCTGAAAAACTACATTGTCCACCTACCCACACTTCAGCAAGCCAAGGAAGAAGAACCCCTCATTCTCTTCCTAGCCATTGGTGAGAAAGCTGTAAGTTTAGTCCTTCTTATGGGTGAAGGAGGAATGCAGTAGCCAGTTTACTGCGTCAGTAAGTCTTTGCAATGGGCTGAGGTAAGATACCAAATATTGAAAAAAGCAATTTATGCCTTAGTAATGGCAAGTAGAAGACTTCGGCCATACTTTCAAAGGCACTCCAACATAGTAAGGACTAACTTGCCCCTTCAAGATACCATGAAGAGGGTAGACCATTAGAGGCAATTGTGACAATGGTGTGCAGATCTCAGAGAATATGAAATCATTTATGAGCTTGGAAAAGGAATAAAGGCCCAGGCCCTAGTAGACTTTATTGCTGAACTACTTGAAAATACCAAAGTCTCGGAGGTCTCCAAAGACAAGGAACCAGAACAGACACTTTCCATCATTGGTGCATCAAGAATGGAACATCTAGGCACTAGCATAATATTTTCAAGGACCCGAAGGGTATGGAAACAATGAAATTCATCAAATTTGGATTTTAAGGCACTAATAACATTGCCGAATACGAAGCCCTTATAGCTAGGTTGTAATTGGCAAGTAAAGTCAGCATAAAAAGGTTAAGGGCTTACAGCAATTCCCAGATGATAGTTTACCAATTGAATGGAGAGTATGAGGCCGAAGAGCCAAAGTTAACGAAATATTTCAACCTCATCAAAATTCTAATTCAGAAATTTAACAAAGTACAGATCAAGAATGTAGCTCAGAAAGAAAATATGGGGGCAAATACGTTGGCCAAATCCCAACAACCTGCCGAGGTGGTCAATCCTCCAAACATAGACATAATGTCATTGACAACCATAGAAGTGGGATGGAAAAAATTGAATAAAAAAGTGCTTACTTGCTAGCTTTCTGCCAACTCACCTTTGGGAGGCATCAAAGGTGTGGAAAAGGGTAGGAAGGTAAGTCCTAATTAGAGAAGAATTATATAAGCAAGGATACTCCAATCCCTTGTAAAGATGTGTTGATGAAAGAAACAAGGAGGCTGTGTTGAAGGAAGTCCATGAGAGGATATGTGAATCCCACATAGGGACAGATGCCCTGGCTACAGAACTACTTCGGGAGAGATATTTTCAGCCACCAAAATGAGGGGTGCCTGACAATTCGTCAAGAAATGCCATAAGTGCTAATGGCATGCGCCCATTCAGTGAGCACCTTCTGAAGAAGTGACCTCAGCTAGTGCCCCTTCACCATATGGGGAGTTTATCTTATTCATCCTCTCCCCAATACACCAAGAGGGATCAAATACTACATTGTTGCCATAGAGTACTTTACTAAATGGATCGAAGCACAACCCTTGGTGATGATATTGACTAAAGACATTGAAAAGTTCATTTGGGATAATATCACATGCTGGTTTGGCTGCCTGAGGGTGATAATAATGGACAATCGAACGCAATTCATCGATAAATGTTCCAGGAGTTCACCACCAACCTTGACATAAAATTGCACTTCACACTGATAGCATATCCTTAAAGCAATGGACAAATAGAAGTATCAAATAGAACTTTGAAGGATGGCTTGAAGAAGAAACTTGGTTAATCAAAGGGCAAGTGGCCTTGTGAATTACCAAGTGTACTATAAAGCTACCAAACTACCTTGCGAAGAGTTACCAAAGAAACCTATTTTTCTCTCATATTCAGAATAAAGGCTCTAATTCCTATTCAAACAGTAAAACCTTCTATAAGGGTGCAAGTGTTCAATGAAGAAGAAAATAACCATGGCTTAAGGGTGAAACTCAATATGATTAAAGAACATAGGTAAATGGCCATACTTCAGAGAAGAGCTTCTAATAATGAGTTGCCATCACAACGAACTTGAAGGTTAGTTCCAAAGGGATCAAAGTTGGAGACTTCATTCTCCAAATGATTGAATTAGAGCCCCAAAGACCATCTCACAATCTTTTTCATGCAAACTGGGAAGGACCTTATTTGGTCACCAAAGAAGTTCAGGCAGGACTTTTCATGATCGGATGCACCAAAGGAGAAAAGTTAAAAAATACTTGGCATTTCAACTCTCTGAGGAAATATTACAATTAGAAAGTTTATGAGGAAATTGTACATATGCTAAGTGATAATCTTATCGAGAAGAGTTGAAACACTTAAAAAAATTTCCATTCATTTGCATTGCTTGAAATTCTAAAGAAGGCAAACATATATGCCTAAGCATTATCACTGCTCACCATTTTGAAGGAGAAAATATCTAGCACTTTGCTGAAGATACAAAACAACATGGAAATGGAATAAACAACATTTTCATTAAAAGCAAAGGAGAATAGTAGTACATATAGATTGGAAAAAAAAATAGTTATTAGCCCTAAACTAGTCCTCCACATCCTTGCCCTAAACTCTTTAAAAAGAACTTGATCCTCGGTCTTTGAAGGTTGTTGAGGTGAGCGCAAAAATTCCCTCTTTGACCATTTGGAGAAAAGACCTTTAGGGATATTGAGCACCTTAAAGAAAGAGATATCCATGTCTAGATAATAAGAAATGACTTGGTGACAAGCTAAAGAAAATCTATCCTCAAAGAATCACTTCATCATCTTGTTGGCCTCTTCCATCTACTTCACTAGGGCCACTATCTCTTTCTTATTCTTTTTCCTCCACGTCTTCAACTACTCAACTTTCATAAGAAGCTCTGTCTTATTTGAAAGAGCCTAGGCTAGCTTGGCGTATAAAGAGCTTATTCCAAAGAGCCTCGTTGGTAAAGGCTTGCTCAACCAACTTTACTCCGAAGTTGGCCATTTTGGAGAAGTAGTCCTTGAGGAGCATTTTTGTAACCTCGGTGAGCTCTTGGTGAAGTCTGGCTACCTCGTCCTTACCTATTCTGCTCAACTGTCCATATTTATAACAGGTAGTTGCCAATGCTCATTTGGCCTTCGCCAAATTCTCCTCTATTTGGGTACGAATCACAGTCTGCTTTGTAGACCATGCTCAGAAATACCCTTCATAAGTGACCATCTACATACAGTAGGCAAAAAAGATATTAATGATAGCCGAAGTGCTGTCACCCTTTAAGCCTGTGAACTGTGGTCAGATACCGCATTTGGGAAGTCGAGCGCCACCTGTGGGGAGTACCAGTATCGAACTGGGGAAGAGGGAGTCTGACGCCTTGGGCACACGACCTCGAAAGTCTGCCAGCACTCTCGAGGATGACAGTACCGACCTCGGGAAACTAACGTGTTGCCTCCCTCGAAAAGGTGGCCGAACCAGCTTCGGTGGAGAAGGACCAGCCACCTTCAGCAGGAGAAAATCCCCCCAAAGGAGGAGCTTCAGTGCTGAGAAAACCCCCGAACATGGGCATACAACTTCGGGAGAAGGGTCCTTATTCCGAAGAGCGACCTCGACCGAAGGTACCCCTGGAGTACGGCAGAAGCAATTAAGGAGCCTCTAACATGTCGCCCGCACACACTACACGCCGCCCTCATATGCACTCTGACACACCGACGCCATCTACGTCTTGTCATCTAGGGCTACTCCTGCCCTAGCCCATGGCCCAAGGAGCTTGCAAGCGGCTAGAGGCCCCCATGCCCAAAAAGCATAAATTACATCCGACTGAACATGTGTCGCAATCTGAACGGGCCACACCCTCTTTTATATGCTAAGGAAATGGCCTCAGCAGAGGATCTCTCCTTCCCTGAAAAAATGTAACAGGCAAGAATCTTTGGCCTTTAACACTTTCTCTCCACCTCCAAAACACTAACTTGGGTGTCGGAGGCTCCTCCCCGGAAAAAGATTCCGGGGACCTCCTAACCTCTGTTTTCTGAGTGTTTCAGGCAACTCCTCCGGGGAAATCTCCCCTTCAGACATTCTCCCTCACTGGATGTTCCTCTCGGCCTTACCATGTCACGCAACGAAGATGCTGCAGAGCATTAATTAAGTTCATAATCTACAAGTGGTGGCAAAAACTTTGAAGTATTAGGAATAAGTTTTACCTAGGTAGCATGCTTAGTAATCCCAGCAACCAGAATCTCTTTATTCGGACATGACTTTGTTAGAGATTGGAAAGTGGTATCAATCATTATCCTTTCACCATCTAAGTGACCATCTTTTGGCAGCCCTTCGAGAACAAATCCATGTCCTCATTAAAATTTCACAAGGGCTCCCTCATAACCTTCACCGAAAGAATTTTAGCATTATGCCTTTGATACCTCTGCTTGTGGTTGACGATCTAGTCTGGCTCCACCACGTCCACTACAAGTCATTACTGAAGTTCGATCACCATGTTATCCTTTAACCACTTATTTATAAGGTCTAAAATTCCAAAAAATCCAAAACTCATAGATGAAAGGTCAAAAGATGAACCTGGTAAATGATCCTTAGGATCCTCTACTTCAGACTCACTTACTTAAGCATGTCAGCAGGGAGATCCTTTCCATTCTGCTTCCTCCTTTCCTCGACCTCTTTAGCTAAAAGCACGGCCAAGGAAGTCCCCATGGTCTAAAAGGCAAAGTTAAGGCTAACCAAAGTTAAAAGGATGGCAACCTCGGGAACCATATCCTCCACTTTCTTTGTGACTTCCAGATGGGGAGGAAGAAAGCTTTCCTTAGCTTTTTTCTAGCAAGGTGCTCCGAAAGCTATAATTTCTTCCTTTTTAAGGCCTTCCTTTTCGTGCCCTTTTTTCCTTGTTCGCCCTTAACGGCTTACCCGAGGAAGAGGCTCTTGTAGAACTTAGCTGACTTATCACCCATCTCTGAAAAGGGAAACAATATCAGTGTAACTGCTAAATGATCCAGGAAATAATGGGCAAAAGTAACTTATTCTACAAAATGGCTTCATAAGTGAGTTTCCCATAAAGGAGCATGACTATTATGGATTTTTGCCCCTCTATGCTTGGATTAGACATTCCAAGATCAGTGAGATGGTCCTTGACTACATCAAACTCTTGAAGAACCTCTTCGGTCATCAAATTCTACCTCATGGGAAAAGGATAAGGTGGGCGCAAAAGTGCTTATTTATCCTAATCAGCCACCTATTGTATGCAACTACCGAATTCCTTGAATTGAGCTTCAAGCTTTTTGGTCAAGACCTTAGAAGTATCCACAACATCAATTGGTAAAATCCTAGTCGCCCATTTTGTCAACAAGTTTTTCCACTCCTTCGATACCACCATAAAGAAGTACTTCCTATACCACCCTCACCATCTATTTTTGGTTGTGAAGGTGAAAGTATATGTTTTGTTGCCCATTCTCTAAGGTAGAAGAAAATAAAATGAGCCCTTCAAAAGAGGATGGAGTTTGTAATATTGCATGAAGAAAATAATGTGGGGGACTACCTTGAAAACCCCATACATGGATAAGAAAATGTTAACATACGAATAAGATTTTGGAGGCAACTGATTAATGGCTATGCGATGCAACTCATAAAAGTCTAGGACCATCTTCATGGAGGACATCAAAGGCCTACCTTTAGTTGACTCCTAAAGAAGGTGGTTTATCCTTCCCAAGGGTGATAACTCAACTCACCATGCCCGAGGACCATAACCTTAACACAAGGGGGAAGAAAGAGCTTCCAGCGCTACTTCTTCAGCTTCTACAAAGTGGCATAGCTCAAATGAATGTTAAGAGAACTCCAACTCTCCTCGGCGGTGGTAACTTTGGTACTCTAAATCTCCATCCAGAAATCCTAAAGCTCTACTTTGGAATAGAAAATGAAGGTGAGAGAGGAAAAGCAACCCTGAACAGATTAGCTACCTAATTTTATTTCAAAGAATATACGCTACCGTGAAAGCTATCAAAAATCACTCTGGCATAAAGAACCACCACAGGAAGAGAAAGAAAATTGGCAAGAGCAAAGGAGTGAATATAAAAGCAAAATGAGAAGTGAAGAAGTTCTACTTCAAATGAGGGGATATATTGCCCAATGAAGGCAAGCAAAGATGCACCATAATGCTTTCCCCTATCGAAGAGATGTAGCCGATGTAACTGATTTGAAAGGTAACCAATCAAATGGTGACACATGTCAATTAGTGCACAAACTAAGCACACACCTCCTGATTTGTCATATCAATAATGCATGGATCAAGGAAGCCTGTCCACCCGTGTAGTTGAAAATTTGGATTAGAATCAAAGACCCCAACAAGCGAAAGAAAAATCCTGAAGGAAGAGATGTGTTCAACAAAGGATAAGCCTAGTTAAGCCGAAGGCATAGCTTTACCTCTATTTAAGGAGGGGCACATGATAGCCGATAGGCTATCGCCTAATAGTCCTTCGAATAGAAAGGTGTTAAATGCCACCTTCAGATGGTTACCTAGCCAACCTCAAAAAGCCCTTGCACCACCCTTAGCTACAAATGTAACTCCTAAAGACGCTCATACCTCCAAAAAGGCCCAAAAGGGCCTCGGAGGAAAATGATGAATTTTCCTAGGGGCTACCTACATAAACCACTACTAGACCCTTGATTTGATGATAGAGCATAACTACCTACACCAACTGAAGACATTCCTCCCAAGGTATGAATGGAAGGTTCATTTAATCTGACAGCCCATATGCGCAAATCTCCCTTACTTAGGCAAAACGGGTTTCTCCACAACTCCCCCATATATATATATATACTTGGGAGGCTCTAAGGTAGTATCATCTGGCCAAACATCCTTGCCTATCTTTTGCTTTCAAGTACTTATCCTAACATTCTAAGTTGGGAGTCAAAGGTTTTCTCCACAGTAATACTCTAGGGAACCCCTTGACCCTCATTCTTCATTGCTATAGATATCACTTAAATGAAGTACCTTCAGAGGCCAACATGCCATATATAGAGGATGTCCTAGAGGATCAGTATGTTTTTGGAGTAACTATTGGAAAATTTCTTACCTTCATGGTATCAGAGTCAGGCATAGATGCCAATTTTGAAAAGGTGAATACTTTTCTCGGGTTGAGGATGCCCAGAACAATCAAAGATGTTCAATGGTGGATAAGAAGAATAATGATGCTTAGCAAATTTATATCCTAACATAGGGACCGATGTCATCCATTCATCAAAGTGTTAACTAAGGCCGCAAAAGGTGACTTTGGACATGACAACAAATAGCCCCTATGCAATGAAGAATACCGAAAGGCCTAGGAAAAGCTAAAGAACTACTTGGCAAAGCGAGCGATACTTTGGTAGCCATAGGAGGGTGATCCCCACGTATTATATCTCACAATAAGTGAGAAAGATATATGCTCTATCCTTGTCATGGAAGAAGAAAAAAGACAACAATGGCTTGTATAATATGTTAGTAAGTCTTTGTATCGAGTCAAAGTAGGGTATCCAAACTTGGAAAAGGCTATATATTCTTTGGTTACAGCTAATAGGAGACTTTGGCCTTATTTCCAATTACATGCTATCATAGTGAAGGGTAACTTGACTTTAAGGGATATCTTGAGAAGGGTAGACCATGTGGGGTAGTTGTCAAAATGGTGCATGGAGCTTGGTAAGTACAACATCATATATGAGCTAAGAAAGGCAATAAAACCCAAAGCACTAGTAGACTTTATAGCCGAACTTCCAAAAATCATCCAAGCTAAAGACGTTCTCGAGGATGAGGAACTGAGATGGCCACTTCATTGGCACCTCAAGTTTAGAGCACCAAGGTCTGGGAATAGTGCTAAAAGGACCCAAAGGAATGGAGGCCACTAGAACTATCAAATTTAGCTTTTAGGTCACAAATAATGTTGCCAAATATGAGGCACTTATAGCTAGCCTACAGTTAGTACAAAAGGTTGGAGTAAGGGTCTTGCACACCTACAATGATTCACAACTCTTAGTCCAGTAGTTAAAGGTGAATACAAGGTTAGGGAGCTAAAGTTGATAAAATATCATAAACTCACAGATGAACTTGTTCAAAAGTTTGATAGAGTCCAAATTGAAAAGGTACCTTAGAATGAAAGTTGCCAAGCAGACACATTAGCTAGGCCCCATAACACACTAATCTACCTACGACCATGAGTATCACTACTTTATCTTTACTTTCCATGAACTATGGTTGGGGAGCTCCATTAAAGAAATATTTGAAAAGTGGCCTCTTACCTAAAGACCGTAGAAGGCAAAGCAAGTAAGGTGTAGATTAGGGAGATACTTCTTAATCAGAGAACAATTGTACCAACAAGGACATTCCAACCGATTATAGAAGTGCATCAAAGAACAAGATATAGAATCAATACTAAATGAGCTCTATGAGGGGATGTGTGGATCATACATCAGCGCCGATTCCCTCACATGAGTACTACTTCAGCAAAGATACTTTTTGCCTACCATTAGGAAAGATGCCCGATAATTTATCAATCATTGTGACAAGTGCCAACAACATGCTCAAGTGTAAAAGGTGCCTTCCAAAAAGGTAACATCAGCCAACTACCATTCCCTTTTTACATTATCTGGTATTGATCTTATAGGACCTTTGCCAATAATTTTCAGAAGGGTAAAGTATTGTGCCGTTATAGCCGGCTATTTTACTAAGTGGGTAAAAGCTGAACATTTATCCGCGATATCGGTAAAGGAGGAATAGAAATTTGTTTGGAAAAACATTGTTTTCCAATTCAGCTTTCCAAGGGTGTTAGAAGTAGATAACAACACTCAATTTATTGACAAAGGGTTTGAAGATTTTTCTACCAACCTTAGTATAAAGTTGTACTTCACACTTGTAACACACATACAAAGCAATGGACAGCAAGAAATGTTACCACCCTCCTAGTTGAAAACTCAGTTGAGTGAGGTAATTAATTACATTTATAGATTGGAACCTTATTTCAAGTTCACATACCAAGAATAAGGAAATTCACCAAAGTTCACTAAGTTTTCAAGAGGTTTAGGCACTATATGAGGTTTAGGGGTAAAATCATAATTTTGCATCTTGACTAGTCAGGCTGGGTCTCGAGTGTTAAAAATGAGGTTTTATAACCTAGCTTTTAACTTTAACACAATCTTAGTTGAAATAAACAAGAATTGACCAAGAATGCCTAAGGTTAGCAAAAAAATGGGGTTTAAGTGTTCTATGTCTAATACTAACACGACCCCTTGTGGGCCTGCCTAGGAAGCGTATGGGAACTTGTCCCACATTTGTCACAATTGGATAATTGATTACATGTGCACTAGTTAAAACCTTTATGCCTCTAGTTATTTAATCCTACTATGCAATCATGCATGAGTATATGCTGTGACTTAATCAATAAAATAAAGAAATGGTACTTGAAACATTGCCATGGCATATTTTAATAAAAATAAATATCAAAATTGTCAAAGCATTCAAAGCAATTAAGTGGAATTAACTACACATAATCAATTGTGTGCAAGCATCCAAACAAGAGTAGACTATGCTCACATCTAAGAGTGACTTTAGAGTAAACTACTCAACATGACCATTGGAGGTAAACTAGTGTATCAAAACTATACACTGAATGATTGTACTAAGATCTAGAACCAAGCTTCCAGCTTAGAGCAAACTCCTAGCGGCAAGCTCCGGAAGCCCTCCCTTGTACTTTCCTAGCTTCTGTAGGCCAAAAAGATGACTGTGGTTAGTACCATAGCTTAACCAACAAGAAACACAAAATATAGAATCATACAGATTCAAATAAATGAAATACCTGCTCACAAGCCTAGCTCAACAACCCTCAATGGTTGTTGGCTTAACGATGCTCAAAACTGCCCAACAAAAGTAAGGGAGTAAGAAACAAAGATTCCCAATAAGGGGTCTTCAACCTATAAGAAAAATCCTGAGGACTTGACATATACAAGGATATGAAACTTGCTACACGTGCTTGCAGCCTGAGGGTCTAATATATGCATATATCTAGGTTTCTTAGGACCTCTCCTCATCCTAGTCCTCCTCACGGGGCATCACTCCATGCCTAGTGAATTCTGGCTACTAACTCACTCCTAGTAAGCCTTAGCTTACTGACTAATGCAATAATGTAGCCTTCCTTTAGTTCTTGTGCAGGTGAACATGGTGGATACTCCTTGCTTACACCATAAGAAATCCAATAAGTGTACTAGGCCTCCAAATAGTGCCTCAAGTCCTTATACTTTACTAGGTTACTCCTGTACTAAGCCTCTACCCATTCAAAACCACCAAGGATGCACTAGGCTTTCACTTGTACCTCAAGGCACAGCTTGGCTAGGCAACAAGTGCACTAAGCCTTCATCCATGGTGCTCCCTTATCCACCATTACTTGGTTCACACTCGTGGAGTGGCAATGATAATGGATGGACTCATTTACTAGGTTCTTTTGAACCCACCTAGGTGCACTAAGGTTCCTACAACTGAGCCTTAAATATAAAGGCCCAACTATGCTTTTGATGGCACTAAACCTTGCACCCAACCTATGGTGCTTTATTGTGGCCAAACATGCCTTTAAAACTTCACTTTGATTTGAAATAACTTTAAAACTAGGCCATTTTATGTTTTGTGAAGGCATGAATGTGATAGTACTCCTTCTTCGCTTCATGTGGAATCTAGAATCACCTCAATTGGACACCCGAGCAAAAATTTATGAAGAAAAGAAAACTGGGTGTCAACGCTGTATCAACGTGCTACCAATTTTTGAGGTATTGGTGACGCATCATGGGAACTTATATTGATTGGTGACACATCACCAAACCTGCAAAATGCCCAGAAAGTTTCCCATTGTGTTGCTATGAACTTTGAACACTTTCCAAACATATTAAACATGCATAGATAGCCTTCAAACTTTACAAAAATGTAGTATGTGTTACAATGATCACAACTAACCATCATAAGCCTTCCTATGATGCATTATAACATTATTCTAATCAAGCCAAATGCACTAGTCCACCATGATCAAACCAAACCACTAACTAATGCTATTGCCAAAACTACTTGATTTCATTAGGCAAACTCTATCCAATAGCATTAATTAAGTTTGAAAACATAACTCCCTTACCTTAGTTTCAATCCACAAGCAAGAATCACTCCACTCTTCTACCAAAAACCAAGTTCCTCAAAGTCTACCTAAGTTCCAAACAAACAAAGGCATAAAGCACCAAATTACTAACTTCTAACCAAAACCCAAGAATCTAATCACTTCCTAAACAATAAACAACCAAGAAATCACAAGTTACCTTGCATAAAAAATAGGGGATGGCTGGAAACAAGGTTCCAAGCTTCAAAAACATGAAATTCCACTTAGAACAAGCTTCCTTTGGCATAAACACCCTTGGTCATCTCCATTTCCACCAAAATCACTTGAGTTTGAGCTTGGAATCAAAGAAATTTGGTAGAGAGAAGGGTGAGCTGGGGTTTAGGAAGCAAATGGTAGCCTTATAAACTCTTTTAAACCCCCAAGCCAGTAAACTATTTAAAAAGTTACAAATAAGTCCCTGTTAGTGTTGTGCCCAAAAGCCAATCATGAGATGATTGTATTTTTTGCACATCGAGTCATGATATTTTATTAAGGCATTAATCCAGCAATTATGTTTGTTGTTTTGTTTTCTTCATAACGTAACAAACATAATTGTAACCCTAGAATAATGATATTCTTAAATGTCCCCATTCTAGTATTATTGTGGAGTGGGTTTCAATGATACATAATGACTAGCATATGTGGAGACTAATATGAGATATGTAGCCTACATATGGGTGCAAGTTGGACAACTTGTTACTGGATCGACCCACCATGAGAATACAGCATGGATCGTTATATGAGTGTCATAAGTGATTTTAATAGTGATCATGGTATATGTAGTCCTTTGACCTAAGATCATCAAGCTTCCTTACATGTGAGTCACATACTTTGATACTTCCCTTTGTTGCTCGTGACTAAGTGAACTTGAAAGAGGTCATTGGGTATGTCACGTATCATGTGGAGGGATTTGTATGATCAAGATGGGATTTGTGCCTCCTATGTAACGGGAGTGATATCTTCGGGCCCCTTGATAGAGTGAGACTTAGAAAAATGCTTGGCCATGCTCGGATGAGTTGATATACGATATCAATTTCATCAGTTTAAGTTGGTCTACTCAGTAATCAAGAAACCAAAGATTGGGCTATAGGAAAGTGACACATTCTATGTCTCGTGCTTAGTCTTGATATCTTGGACAAAGGGACAACGGCATATATCGGTAATGATCAAAAGGTTTAGTCGAATCACCGACAATCTTGTCATTTGGGTAGAAATGATGTGTTGCTAGACACCGCTCATTGCTTATGATCATAAATGTGATTTATGATCATTACCAATGTGGTAAGAGCCTATTGGGTCGCACACATAAAGCCATTTGGATTATTATGGTGCATACGCTAATTATTTGGGTTATGGTTTCACAATAATTTTGTATTAATAATGGGCCCAAAATTTGAGCCATTATTAAGCCTGAAATTGAAGCCTAATTGGATTAGGGCTTTGAAACCTATTAGGCCTGGAAGTTGAGTCTCACTATAATTCCAACTTTTAGTGAGAAATCTACAACTTCTTACCCTAGCCTCCCAAAAAAGGACAGCTGCACTCTTCTCTTGCAATTTCTTGGAGGACCCAAGTTAGCACTGCGAGCGTAAGAGAAACGCATCTATCGGGATGTAGTGGAAGCATGGTGATCCCGAGAGGCTCACGTGGATACCATAGGAAGCTTGAACATGTCAACTGTTCAGATTTTGTGATTCGACTCTATAGTTGGGTGAGAGATCTCAACCGAAAATTAGGTATAAAAAATTTCGGACACCTGGTTTACGCCGTTTCACTTGGAACCTAGAGGGTTTCGGTTAAATTCCGCTGCACTTGTTTAGCTCCCGAAACCCAATAGTCCCCTCCTTTAGGTAACTTTAATCAAACTTGGTCAAATCTTGTTTATTTGAATTAAACTTGAGTTAAAGGTAGAAGTTAGGATTTAAAAACTCATTTTCAACTCTCGAGACTCAGCTCGACTCTCCGGGTTGTAAAATTACCATTTTGCCCTTAAACCTAATTTGGTGCCTTAAATTTCTCAGAACTTTGTAAACTTTGCCCAACATACCTATTCTTTCTATGTGAACTTG
Organism: Aquilaria agallochum; assembly: GCA_000696445.1. Classification (NCBI taxonomy): domain Eukaryota; kingdom Viridiplantae; phylum Streptophyta; class Magnoliopsida; order Malvales; family Thymelaeaceae; genus Aquilaria; species Aquilaria agallochum. Next base: position 25,015 of record KK902800.1, on the reverse strand, counting down.
AAATAAGGTTCCAAATTAACTTTCTACTAGGAGAGCCATGACAAATACTTTGGTGGCCTAGGTTTTAAACTTGGTTTATAAGATGGTAAAGTGGGGGATGGCTGCCATAACCCGAGTTCATCCTTTACACCATTATTTCTTCATCCAATTGAGCCCAAAATCAAGAGTTTTTGGTGAAAAGTGAAGTCACCATAAGTATATAGGCCATTGAAAGCTTATTTCAAGCATAAAATCCTAGTTTTGGAGCTTGGAAGCATGTTTCCTCCCACCCCCTATTTTTTATACAAGGTAATCAATGTGTTCTTGATTGATTTCATGTTTATTAGTTGATTGGGAGCTTGGGTTTTGGTTGGAAGTTAGTAACTTGATGTTTTGTGCCCATATTTACTTGGAACTTAGCTTGGACTTTGTGGAACTTGGTTTGTGTGAAAAAGTTGCATGATTCTTGCTTGTTACTTGAGGTTGAGGCAAAGGATTAAGTGTTTCAAGTTTGATTGATGCTGTTTGAGTCTTGATGCTTGATGGAATCAAGTAGTTTTAGGAATAGCATTGATTATGGGCAAGTGTGTTTCGGGTGAGCTAGGCTTAGAATTATGGATTGTGTAATGTTTTGATGCATCATAGGAAGTTTGTGATGGTGTATTTATGGCCTATGCAAGTTGTCTTACAGGTTTATGGTGAGTTTAGGCTTCTATTCTATGCCTTAAGCTGATAAGAAACCATTAAAGAGGATTAGGATAGTGTTTTCGAAGATCAGGACACGGAGTCCTGGCGCCTTAACACTGAAGGTGCATTTTTCTCTTGGCGGAACAGAGTACTCCTGGCACCTAGGCCTCAATTGGTGCCTAGGCCTCAAATGCTCAGGTGCTTTGGGCACCTAGGCCCTAGAGGCCATTTTCAGCAGATTTTAGTTTTTTCAAATGAGATCCGGGGGAGGGCAGGGATGGTCCTAGGGATGCCTAAGGGTTGTAATGGTACAATAGCACTCTAAAACATCCAAAAACTCTCTTATGATCTAGGGGTTTTCTCGTAGTTTTGTAAATGGTAAATGTACCTTATGAGAAAACTAGTTCATAGGCCATAATAAATACACCATTATAGGAGGTGGAAGGTTTAGCACCATTGAGACCTTAGTTGCACCTTCGAGTTCAAGGCCTTGATGAGGAAACCTTAGTACTCCTAGTGGTTTCTTCTAGACCTAGGAATTATCAATCCAACCATAGTGCCCCTATACAACATAAAGGAGGTTCAACTGGTGGAGAACTACACTAGTTAGGCTAGTAAGCAATGTTTGCTAGTAGACAAGGCTTTGCCTTATAGGTCAAGGACTAGGTAGAGGACAAGTCCCAAGGAAGTAAAACTTATGGGCATTAAGTTTAGCCTCATGCTGTACGGGCTCAAAGCAGATTACATTTGGTTATGTATGTGTTGTCCTTAATACCTTTCTTACAAATGAAGACCCTTATTGAGAATTACAATTCTCATTTCCTAGTTTATGTTGTGCAGATTTTGGTGGTGTTAGACTCGATAACTACTGAGGGTTGTCGTGGTAGTTTGCTTTTCTAGGTACTTAGCTTTGTGAATCTTTATGATTCTAGTTTTATTAGCTACTTGTTGGTAAAGCAGTAGTGCTAACTATAGTTTTTCTTGGCTGTGGTAGCTAGTTGAGCACGTGGAGGACTTTTTGAGGCACGGCACTGGGATTGCATCTAAGGTGGGAGTTAGATGAGAAGATCTCAATAGGATAGCCTTGTGTATATTGTATTCACTAGTTGCCTCTTACGTTTATGTATGTAGTCCTAGACTCTAGGGTTGCTCTTGGGTGAGGACATTAATCTACTTTATGTATGAATGCTCCCACATAGTTGTTATGTGTCGTAAATTCATATCAATGTTGATTTTTTATGCTTTGGCTTTTTTAGCCTGTTTTCTATTAAAATACTTGGCCAAGTGAATTTTTTTATGATTTGCTTTAGCTTAAGTCAAAGCATAAAAAGCATGCATCTTGCATATTCTAAGTTAATCAACTAGTATCACTAAGTTTTAGTCCGTACACATATATAACTAGCCAATTGAAACTACCGTGAGACTTGTTCTTACAGGCTTCCTAGGCAGGGCCGAGGGTGGCCATGTCAATTTGGTATCAAACCTTAGAGCTCACTTCATAGACATTGGAGGCTGGGATTAAGATCTAGCTTAAAGTCCATGTGGTAGGATAGTTAGTACTGACCAACATCTATGGAATGTCACTTGGCTTTGGTTGCATGTTGCTAGGGTTGACACAAGGTCAGGGGCTTCTCGATGAACTAGCGAACCTGGTGAAGGTTGTAGTGATCCAATTGTGGCGAGGCTAGATGGGATATCCAGGGTGCTTGAGGGGTTGACACAGAGTATGGTATAGGTGGCACAGGGTATGACCATTATTTTGATGGAGATATTTTTGAACCAAGAAAATGAAGAGGCTGCTCAAAAAGGAAATGATGACCAGGGGATTGATCTTCCCCGAGGTCAAGAAAGGCAGGCCGATCATTGGCAAGTGCATAGAGCCCATGAGAGGCAAGATCTTGTTTATGAGCATGAGGAGGAGCTAAATGTTATTGAGGCTCCAAGGAGGGAAGAAACCCTGCACCAGATAAGATTGCTTGAGAAATTCAAAATAGTTGGCCCACCAAATTTTGATGGGTTAGGCAACCTCGATAGAGCAAGGGATTGGTTGTTGAGGATGAACCTTTTACTTGTGGAGGTTATGAATTTGAGTAAATGATGAACTTGACACCTTTGTTTTTGAGAGGGAGGGCTAGTTTATGGTAGGATGATGTGATGGAGATGTTGAAGGAAAGTAATGGCACTCAATCAGAGCACTAGAAAAAGGTGCTTAAGTGGTCGGACTTCAAGAGGAAGTACCAACAGGAATATGTCAATGAAGCTGCACTAGATTTGAGGAGGATTCAATTTGAACATCTAGTTCAATGAAAGATATCTGTGAGAGAGTATGCATAATGTTACAATTCACTCGTATGGTATGCTCATTATATGGCCGGTGATGATGAGTTGAAGGCCAAAAAGTTCTTTCAAGGCCTTAAACCCATGCTTGGAAGGTATATGGCAGCGGTGCACATCCGAAGCTATCGCCAATTAGTTCAAAGGCATTGGCCTTAAAGAGAGAGATAGAAGATTCATGAATATCAAACAAGAAGACAGAGGTTAGACCATCCAACATAGGAAAAAGCACATGGAAAAGACCAATGGTAGGAAGGACAACTGAAAGTCAAGGGCCATTCAAGACGAAGAAAGTGGGTTTGTGGCCTAAGTATAGGCAGTTCCATGGCACAAAGCCATGAACTTTAGGAACAGACATTTGCAACATTTGTGGTTAGAGTGGTCATTGGGTGAGAGAATGCCCATGAGCTAGACCCTTGCCAGGTCTGCCTAAGAATCCACCCCCCATACCCATTGGCACAAGAAATTGACCTGGTGTGGCCGCAACAATAGTTGAGCCGAGGGTCTTTACCTTGGCTAGTCAAGTAACCAGGGAGCCAGCCATCATTCGAGGTAATTTTACTTTTCAGAATGGTAGTGTTAGAGTACTTTTTGATTCGGGAGCTACTCTTTCTATGATATCATCTGCCTTGGTAAATAAGCTTAAATTGCAGTGAGAAATCTCAGATGAGTTGAGACTCATTAAAACTAGAAGGAGAAGTTTTAATGCAACAAATGAGGTGGTTAGTAGGTATCCTTTGCAATTAGGTGACCATGATTTCTCTTATGAGTTGTGGTGATAGAGTTGAGGTCTTATGACCTAGTATTGGGAATGGCTTGGCTAAGTAAGCATAAGGCACAAATTGACTATGCTAATCACTCAGTCGATGTTACTGATGCTCAGGGAGCTAGAGTGACTTGCATAGGAGGCTTAGTAACTACTGCTAGAAGTTTGCACCTTAGACTTATAGATTCCATCCCCATAGTTGACGAAGACTGTATTATACCTTGAATGGGGTGGGCATAGATGATGAACTTTAAGAATTTCCTACAACAAATCAATTTCTTGAGGTGTTCCCAATGGATTTGCCTAGGTTACCACCCAAGCTGGACACCGAGTTTTCCTTTCACCTTCAGCTTGGAGCAGAAGCAATTTCAATAGCTCCTTATCGAATGTCAGCTCTTGAAATGGATGAGCTAAAGAAGCAGTTAGAGGAATTACTAGAGAAAGGCTTTATAAGGCCTACTGTATCATCGTGAGGAGCCTCGGTATTGTTTGTGAAGAATAAGGATGAAACTTTGAGACTGTGCATCGACCATAGAAAGTTGAATGCAATAATAGTCAAGAATAAGTATCCGCTTCCTAGGATTTATGACTTGTTTGATAGGCTGAAGGGAGCGAAGGTGTTCTTTAGGATTAACCTCCAATCTGGATACTTCTAGGTCAGAGTTAAGGAGGAAGATATCAGAAAGACCGACTTTAGGACAAGATACAGGCACTGAGTATACAATTATGCGATTTTGTGTAACCAACACCCGGATAGTATTCATGGAAGCCATGAATAGGATCTTCAAACAGTTCTTGAATCGGTTTGTTGAAGTCTTCATTGATGATATCTTGGTATACTCGTAGTCTACCCAGGAGCATGAAGAGCACCTTAGGATAGTTTTGCAAGTGCTGAAGGATAATCAGTACTACGCAAAGTTGTCTAAGTGTGAGTTTTAGTCTGAGAGGATACAGTTTTTGGGACACATCATTAGTTCCTAAAGGTTTTCAGTTGACCCTGAGAAGGTTCAAGCGATAGTAGAATGGAAGTGGATGGCTACAATTATGGAAATACGGAGCCTTTTGGGCTTGGTAGGCTACAGGAGATTAATAGAGAAATTCTCAATGATAGGAACACCGTTGACAGCATTGACCAAGAAAGCTAAAAAATTTGATTGGACACCAAAGTGTAAGAAAGCATATTTGGAACTGAAGAAGAGGTTGACGAGTGCACTGATACTCATTTTGCTAGACCCAAATAAGGCTTTCACGATGTACACAGATGCTTCGGGTTCTGGTTTACGGTGTGTATTGATGCAGGAAAATCAAATGATCGCCTATGGCTCAAGGGAGTTGAGGCCTAATGAGTTGAACTACCCAATTCACCACTTTGAGCTAGTAATGGTATTATTCGCTCTCAAGCTTTGGAGGCACTACTTGTTCAGGAGATCATTCCAAATTTTCACGGACCGCAAGAGTTTGAAATACTTGTTCACTCAGAAAGAGTTGAACATGAGGCAACATTGGTGGATTGAATACATAAAGGATAATGATTGCTCAACTGAGTGTTATGCTGGGAAAGGAAATGTAGTAGCAAATGCTCTTAGTCGGAAGTACACATGAGTGATCCTATTTAAGGATCAGGCCATAAGTTCCTTGGGAAAGACTTTGGGGGATTGTCTCTCCACCTTGCATGAGTTTTGGCAAGACCAGGAAAGGTCCCTAGTCTACACTTTGGAGATTCAGTCAACCTAGTTGACTAACGTGAAGGAAGCTTGAAGCAAGGATCCGTTGCTAAAAGAGATTTCAAGTGAAGAGAAGTCTAGCATTGTAAGAAAGGAGTTTCAATACAAAGATGGAATACTACACCATTGAGATCAAATCTATGTGCCAAATGTAGAGGGACTTAGGCAGCAAGTCCTACAGAAGGCACATAGTTGTATGTTAAGTGTCCATCCTGGTGTTAGTAAGATGTACAATGATCTGAAGACGCATGTTTAGTGGAAAGGACTCGAGAAAGATGTAGCTGGCTCTGTCACTAAGTGTTTGACATGTTAGATGGTTAAGGCAGAACATTAGAAGCTGGCAAGTAGTCTCCAAAGTTTACCTTTACCAGAAAGAAAATGGGGATCCATCATAATGGACTTCCTGGTTGGGTTGTCAAATACCCGAACCCAACATGACTCGGTATGGGTGGTGGTTGATAGGTTGACTAAATTGGTGCACTTTATACCCATAAAGATTACCTATACATTGGAGAGGTTATCTCAGTTATATATCAAGGAAGTTATGAGGTTGCACGGTATACCAAATCAGATCATCTCTGATAGGGATCCTCGATTTGTATCAAGGTTTTGGAATGCTTTCCAAGAGGCATTAGGAAGTAAGGTTAGTCTCAGTACTGTTTTCGATCCTCATATCAATGGGTAGTCTGAGAGAGTGATACAAACCTTCGAAGATATGTTACGTATGTGTGTCATGGACTTCAGAGGTGATTGGGACCAACACCTGCCACAAATTGAGTTCGCTTACAATAATAGTTATCAAACTATTATAGGTATGCCACCATACGAGGCACTGTATGGTAGGCAATGCGTGATGCCCCATTGTTGAGCTGACCCTTCAAATAGGGTAGTCGTCAGTCCTAAAATCATAGCCAACACCAAGGGAAAAATTAAATTAATCCAGAAATGGATTAAAGTAGCCAATGACCAGCAGACTAAATATGCAAATTTAAGGAGATGAGATTTGAGTTTTGAAGTTGGTGATAAAGTACTTCTCAAAGTATCTTCTATGAAGGGATTAACCTGGTTTGGGCAAAGGGGTTAGTTGGCCCCTAGGTATATTGGACCTACGAGATCTTGGAAAAATTAGGGAAGGTGGCATATCAGTTGGCATTACCACCTAACTTGTCCCAAGTGCACAACGTGTTTCATGTTAGTCTTCTATGAAAGTGCATAGTTGATTCGGGATAAGTAGTTAACCCAACGGTGGTACCCATCTAGGAGGACTTAACCTATAAGGAAAGGCCCATTAAGATCCTCGATGGGCAAGTTAGGAAGCTCCGAACTAAGTGGATTCCAATGGTTAAGATCCTTTGGTCGAACCATAGTGAAGAGGAGGCTACTTGGGAGATGGAGAATGATATGGTTAAAAAGTATCCTAGTGAGTTCCCTCAATTGCAGGGAATTTTGGAAGACCAAATTTCAAAAAGATGGGAGAATGTTATGGCCCTCCTAGCGAAAAACTTAGTTGAGGGAGGTAATTAATTAAATTTATATATTGGAACCTTATTTCAAGTTCACATAGCAAGAATAAGGAAGTTTACCAAAATTGACTAAGTTTTGAGGAGGTTTAGGTACTAAATGACATTTGGGGGTAAAAAGGTAATTTTGCATCATGAATAGTCAGGGCGGGTCCCGAGTGTTAAAATTGAGGTTTATAACCTAACTTTTAACTTTAAATCAAACTTAGTTGAAATAAACAAGAATTGACCAAGAATGACTGAGGTTGCCAAAATAAGGTGGTTTAAATGTTCCATGTCTCATACTTTGGTGGGTTAGGTTTCAAACTTGGGTTATAAGATGGTAAAGTGGGGGATGGTTGCCATAACCCTAGTCACGCTTCACACCATCATTTCTTCATGCAATTGAGCCCAAAATTAATAGTTTTTGGTGAAAAGAGAGGCCACTGTAAGTATATAGGCCGTTGGAAGTTTATTTCAAGCATAAAATCATGGTTTTGGAGCTTGGAAGCATGTTTCCCCCCACTCCCTACTTTTGATATGAGGTAATCAATGTGTTGTTGATTGCTTTCTTGTTTATTAGTTGATTGGGAGCTTGGGTTTTGGTTAGAAGTTAGTAACTTGATGTTTTGATTCATCATAGGAAGTTTGTGATGGTGTATTTATGACTTATGTAAGTTGTTTTATAGGTTTATGGTGAGTTTAGGCGTCTATTGCAGTCCTTCAACTCATAGGAAACCATTCAAGAGGCTTAGTAAAGTGTTTTTGAGGTTCAGGACATGGGGTCCTGGTGCCTCAGTGATCAAGGCACATTTTTCTCTTCGCAGAACAGAGTACTCCTGGCGCCTAGGCCTCAGGTGCTCAAGTGCTCTTGGAGCCTAGGCCCCAGAGGCCTTTCTCAGCAAATTTTAGCTTTTTCAAATGAGACCCGGGGGAAGGCAGGGATGGTCCTAGTGGTGCCTAAAGGTTGTAATGGTACAATGGTACTCCAGAATATCTAAAAACTCTCTTGTGATCTAGGGGTTTTGTCATAGTTTTGAAAATGGTAAATGTACCTTATGAGCAAACTAGTTCATAGGCCATAATAAATACACCATTACATGAGGTGGGAGATTTAGCACCATAGAGACCTTAGTTGCACCAGCGGGCTCATGGCCTTGGTGAGGAAACTTTAGTACACCTAGTGGGTTCTCCGGGACCTAGGAATTATCAGTCCAACCATAGTGCCTCTGTACAACATAAGGGATGTTCAACTGGTGGAGAACTACACTAGTTAGGCTAGTAAGCAATGCTTGCTAGTAGACAAGGCTTTGCCTTGTAGTTCAAGGACTAGGTAGAGGACAAGTCCTAAGGGACTAAAACTTATGCATATTAAGTTTAGCCCCATGCTATACGAGCTCACAACTGATTACATATGGTTATATATGTGTTGTTCTTAGTATCTTTTCTCATAGGTGAAGGCCCTTACTAAGAATTACAATTCTCACTCTCTAGTTTATGTTGTGTAGATTCTGGCAGTGTTAGACCCGATAACCACTAAAGGTTGTTGTGGTAGTTTGGTTTTACAGGTACTTAGCTTTGAGAATCTTTATGATTTTAGTTTTATTAGCTACTTGCTGGTAAAGCAGTAGTACTAACTATAGTTTTTCTTGGCTGCAATGGCTAGTTGGCTTTTTTAGCCTGTTTTCTACTAAATACTTGGCCAAGTGAATGTTTTATGATTTGCTTTAGCTTAAGTCAAAACATAAAAAGCATGCATCTTGCATATTCTAGGTTCATCAACTAATATCACTAAGTTTTAATCCACACATATATATAACTAGATGCAACTATCATGAGACTTATTCTCACAGGCTTCCTAGGTAGGGCTAAGGGTGGCCATGTCAAGAAGTGTCAATAGAACTTTAAAGGATGGACTAAAATAAAGGCTTAGAGAGGCAAAGGGCAAGTGGCCTGGTGAACTCGCCTTTGTACTCCGGAGCTACCAAACAACCTTCAGAAGAGCTACTAAAGAAACATTATTCTCCCTCGCATTCAAAATAGAGGTTCTGATTCTTGTCAAAGTTGTGTGGCCTTCTATATTAGCGCAAGTCTTCTACAAAAAAAATTATGTTGGTCTAAGGGCCAAACTTGACATGATCGATGAGCATATGGGAACCATAAAACTTTGGAGAAAGGCTTTTTAGCAATGAGTTGCTACTACATCAAATATGAAAGTCAATCCTCAAGGAATAAAAGTTGGTGACTTAGTCTTCCGAGTAGCTAAAGTAAAACCTCAGCAACCTTCCTATGGCATACTTTGGGTGAACTGGGAAGACCAGGGGTCTTTAAGCTCATAGATACTGAATGAGTGGAACTAAAGAACACCTGGTACTTGGACTCTTTGAGAAAGTTTTATGCTTGAAAAATACTTTGAGAAATTTTCTAAGGATTTTGACCTAACAAAGATGTACAAGTGCATTTAAATGATAATCATCTGGTACTCAAAAGATTTCTTGGTACTTAGAAAAATTTCAAAAAGGCATTCAAATTGTACTTTCGAAAGCATCCCTGAAGGAAGGGGTTTGCAAGGATCTGAGTATCCCTGAATTAGCTAAAGTGCAAAGATCTCTGTAAAATAATTTAGAGAAATTTTGAAACTTAAGGAGAATTGAGGGCGTTCAAAGTTTGAGAAGAATGGAAGCCCTACTGGGTGAAAATGCCTTCATTACTATAAGAAAATTAAATACAGATGCATGATGGAAAAATCTCAAGTCTAAGACCTAAGCTATGCCTCAGCGTTTTCATCCTGAGGCTCTCCAAGGGCATTTTCTTCAACAACTTCCTCTTCGAAAGTCTGCTTTTCAAGAGTTAATTGGCTGATGGACTCTTGCCTTGCTGAGGAAGCCCTAATAACTCATGCTTTGACTAAGCCGAAAAAGGCCTTAATGGGATATCAAGGGCCTAAAGGAAAGACAATTCTAAGTAAGGATGGTGGCTTAGGATCTAATTATAAGCTAGGTAGAAGCCATTTTGATAAGCCCACTTCTCCATCTCATCAGACTTCTCTTTCTCCTTTTTCTTCTTTAGATCATTCATTTTCTTCTTTTTCTTCTTCATGGAGTTCTTTGTTGTTTTATATTAGTCTCAAATTGCTACTTTTCATTCAAAATAATGACTTGAGAGGATAGGGTCTCTTTCTCCTCTAGAAAAGCCACATTGGGTGAGGTTCACATGATTAATTTCAACCTATGTTTAGCCGTCTTTGAAGAATAATCCTCGAAGAGCATCTACAACACCTCAATTATCTCATGGTATGCCTTTGATACATCTTCTTCAGTAATCTTCTTCACTTACTAAAACTATGGCAAGTAGTCACCAAAGCATTCATGGTTTGTGCCAAGTTCTCCTCAATTTAGGACCCGAGCATAGTTTGCTTAGTAGACCATGCTTAAAAATAGCCCCTCAAAATAGGACCGGAGCATATGGAAAACAAAAATGAAAAGGTGAAATAAATGCCCAAAAAGTGGCAAAAATTTCTAAATACTAGGAAAGCAAAGTTGGTCACTTGAGTTGCGTGCTCGGTTATTTGAACAACAAGAATTTCCTTATTCAGACATGACTTCATCAGAGATTGAAAAGTGGCATTAGTTGTAATGCCTCTAGTATCTAAGGCACCATCTTTTGGCAGTCTTAAAAAAATAAGTCCATGTCATCCATGAACCACCAAAAGGGTTCCTTCAACACCATGCCTAGAGGGATGTTGACATCTTGAGCATGTTGCTTCCCTTTTTTATAGCATCCTAATCTATAGTAGTAACCTCTCCTACATGATCCTGATGTAATTTAGTTACCACATCGGTCCTTAACCATTCATCTATAAAATACAAAATTGCAAATAAACCAAAATTCATAGATGAAAGGTTAAGGACCAAACACGACGGGGGCTCCTGGGTGATGATTGCTATAGTGTTGCCCTTAGAATCACTGGCATCTAGATACTCCATGGTGATTGGCTTCCCCTTCACTTTCCTTCTTTCCTTGTCCTCTTCTTCATTATAAATGGGCAAGGTAGTGCTTAAGGTTTTATTTATCAATGAGAGATTGACGGGAGTTCAATGAATACAAACTTTTGGTTGCTCAACTACCCCATCGATGACTTTGGTAAGAGGACAAGGTTGAGAAGGAGCATCCTTAGCTCTCTATGAGCTTGACTTGGCCAAAATTTTCCCCCTTTTTTTTTCACTTAGGAGCTTTCTTATCTTGACCTTTTCTTGTTTTTTTCTCTTCTTGTCTTGCACAATTAACAATCTTTTGTAGAAGCTAGTGGACTTGTCACCTATCTCTAGAAAAGGTGGAAAACATTAGTGTCAGTACAACATGAGCCAGATATAAAAAAAAACAAATAGAACTCACTTTGTACAAGCTTATGATAAGAAGGCTACTACCGAAGGTGCATTACTATTGCAGATTTTTTCCCATCCATGCTCGGCTGGGTCATATCAAGATTTGTTAAGTACTCTTTCTTGACACCCAACTCCAAACCACTTATTGGCCTATAAGGTCTCACCAAATAGGGAATGGGTATAGATTGAATGCAGAAAGGAGGTTGGCCCAGTTCATTACATGCCTAATTTGACTATCAAACTCCATGAACCTAGCCTTGAGATCACCAGTAATGAGTTTGAAAGGGTCCCTGATGTCAGCCACCAATGTTCCCAAAGCTTGACTCATCAGAGCATATGCCTATGAACCTAGCTTGTCCATGAAAAAATATTTCATTTGCCAACCTCCCCAACTATCCGTAATGGCAATTGTGTTGGGAATCCTATTGGTATAAAGACCAAGAAATGTACCAAAGATGTTAACAAGTACCAAAAATAACACCTAAGAGACTGGATTAAAGAGCCCCACCCCTAACCTATGATTAGAAATAAGAAGTATAAAGAACACATGAAGAACATAAGCTTGCTTGTGCACCAAGGTAGTCTACCATGAACCAAAGAGAATGCCTTTCCAAGAGCAATATTATTGACATCAAATTTATGTTTTGCAACCCAAAAGTAAGGCTTTATATAGGACTAAATTAGGCATTAAACTAATCCAAATTTGGCTGGAAAACCTAACTATAAAAGACATAGGAAAACCTAGTCAAACTAGGATTCAAACCCACGCTTTGTACCTGTTTTGAGTATGTAGTGTATGCCAATTATCCCATGTGGCCTAAATGAATTCTATTGTCATAATAACATGCTAAATAATTTAATGAAATAGGAAATTAAAGGAAATTATGCAGGTACAGAAGATTGGCCCTAAAACTCCTACGTATGCTTCTTAGATGCAGCATTAGGCTCTTTTTAGGGTTCATGCTTGTGCCTTCAAGTTCTATCTTAGATATTTGGGTCCTATTGGCTTGAGATGTTCCCTTAGGTTTTGGAAAGTAGTCTTGAAACTTCAAGGCTCAAAGATTCAACCTATAGAAGAAAATGGCCTGTGAGACACTTTATGGCCAAGGATGTACTTTGAGTGGTGTCCTTGGTGTCCTTGTTGCTTTGCTTGTCTAGGCACTCTAGAAGTGAGCACAAAGCTTAGCCATCCTCTTTATATCCTTCTTTGAGTGTTCCAATAGCCCCATATGAATATCCAAGTCCATCCTCCACGAAATAGCATGTGACAAGGGCTTGAAGTGCACTAGTGAGCTCATTAGTCCTCTTCCTGTCATAGGTCCACTAGTTACCTTCAAAGGCTCCTTGCCTTCCTTAGGTGTGCCTTCCAAACTCACATCAACTCCCTCCTTTTTGGAAAGATTCATCCATGAATCTTCACGTTCAAACAAAGATAAATCAACAACATTAAAGGTGGCACTCATATTATACTCACCGGACCAGTCTAGAATGTATGCATTGTCACTAATCTTCTTGATCACTTGGAATGGACCATATATTCTTTGGTGAAGCTTAGTTCATCATGTTGCTAGAAATCTTTCATTTCCCATGTGTAACCACTCCCAATCCCAAGGCTCAAAGACAACTCTCCTTCGGCCTTGGTTGGCTTTTTTAACAACTTGTTGATTTTTTAGCTTAATTTGTTGCTTAACCTTTTCACACAACTTCTTGATACTCTCGGATCTTTTCCTACCATCAAAACTAGAAACCTCATGAGTAGGTGAAGGTAAACTATCAAATGGAGTTAAAGGATTAAAACCATACACAATCTCAAAATGTTAACAACCAGTAGTAGTATGCATAGTCCTACTGTAAGCAAACCCCATATGAGACAAACAATCTTCCCAACATTTCAAATTCTGACCAATGATAGCTCTAAGCATAGATCCTAGGGTCATATTTGTTACATCAGTTTTGCCAGCCATTTTTGGGTGGTAAGAAGTATAAAACAAACGCTTAGTGCCAAGCTTTCCAACAAAGTCCTCCAAAAGTGGCTTAGGAACTCAGAGTCCCTATCTGAGACTATGGTCCTTGGAATTCCATGAACTCTAACAACTTCCCTAAGAAACAACTCAACTACATGTATAGCATCATCCATTTTCTTGCATGGAATGAAGTGATCCATATTAGAAAACCTATCAACTACAACAAAGATAGAAACTCGGTTTCCTTTGTTGCTAGGCAATCCAACTATAAAAACCATTGAAACATCAACCCATGGATGAGTAGGTGTAGGAAGTGGCATATATAAACCTTATGATGTGAGAGTGGATTTTGCCCTTCTACATGCTATACATTGTTCACAAACTTTCTTTACATCCTTTGCCATGTTAGGCGAATGATAGTGCTTCTTCAAAGTATGCAAGGTCTTGTCTTTTCCAAAGTGCCCTATTAGTCCTCCATGATGAGCTTCTTTTATGAGTAGTTCGCTCAATGAAGTCTTACGGATACACAACCTATTTTCTTTGGAAACAAACCCATTAACTTGATAGAATTTCTCAAAAGCAAAATTACAACACTTAGTATAAATCTCATGAAAATCATGATCCAAGGCATACTAATCCTTTAAATGCTCAAAACCTAACACTTTAGCATCTAAGGCAAAAAGTGAAACATACTACCTAGAAAGTGCATCCTCCACGATGTTATCCTTACCTTGCTTGTATTTGATAACATAAAAGAATGAGTCAATGAACTCCACCCACCTTCCATGCCTTCTATTCAACTTACCTTACCCACCAAGAAACTTAAAGGATTGATGGTCAGCATGGATGACAAACTCTATTGGCCATAAGTAGTGTTATGATGTCTCCAAAGCTCTTACTGAACCATAAAGCTCCTTGTCATAGGTGGGAAAGTTGAAAGTACCACCACTGAGCTTCTCACTAAAGTGTGCAATCGGGCGGCTTTCTTGCATCAATACAACTTTAATGCTTATACCTGAAGTATCACATTCATTGTCGAAAGTGTTAGAAAAGTTAGGCAAAGCTAGAAGTGGTGCTTTGCACAACCTTTCCTTCAACAACCTGAAAGCTTCCTTTAGAGCTTTCCCCCACTTGAATCCTACATTCTTCTTGATAACTTTAGTAAGAGGTGTAGCAATGGAAGAAAAATTTATCACAAACCGTCTATAGAAGCTAGCTACCCCATTGAATAATCTTACCTCAATGATGGAAGTTGGGGTGGGCTATTCTTGTATGACCCTTACCTTCTCTTAATCCACCTCAATGCCTTAGGAACTCAGAACAAAATCAAGGAAAATAACTTTTTCAACACAAAAACAGCACTTCCTCATGTTAGCAAACAACTTTTGCTCTCTTAGAGTACTGAGCACTTGCTTTAAGTGTCCAACATGCTTTCCTAGGTCCTTGCTATATACTAAAATGTCATCAAAGTAAATAGCAACAAACCTACCAATGACATGCAAGACATGATTCATGAGTCTTATAAAAGAACTAGGACCATTATTCAATAAAAAAGGCATCACTAACCATTCTTAAAGTGTAAATTTTGTTTTGAAAGCTTGTTTCCATTTATCCCACTCCTTCATCTGAACTTGATGGTAACCACTTTTCAAATCAATTTTAGAAGATAAAGTAGAATCATACATTTCATCAAACATATTATCAAGTCTAGGGATAGGGTCCCTAAACTTTATAGTGATCTTGTTCATAGGCCTACAATCCATGCACATGCACCATGAGCCATCCTCCTTTGGAACCAAAAAGACAGGCATAACACAAGGGCTCTTGCTCACCCTCACAAAGCTTTTAGCAACAACTCCTCTACTTGCCTTTGAATCTCCTTGGTCTTCTTTTGGTTGGTCCTATAAGCTTACCTATTTGGAATAGGTGCACTTAGGAGTAAGTCAATTTAGTGCTCAATGCCCTTTATTGGTGGCAACCTTCTTGGATCCTCAGGGAAAATGTCTTCAAAGTCCTTTAACAAAGACAACACAACACTAGCAAGATGTGTTAGATCAATGATAGCAAGCAACTGATATTTGTAAAGTAAAAGATGTCACACCCCACACAGGCCCCAGCCTATACACTCTCAGTGCCACTCACCATTTCTACCCAAGAGTTATTCAGATACTCTTATGTTCAAGTGTTATTAACTACCTTTTATTTTGGCTATTGTTTGTTAGGTAGTTTTAAGTCTTATTTTCTTAAGCTGAGAGCTAGGAGGTGCCCCAGGAGGCTTATGAGTTATTTAGAACAATTAACTCCAGGTTAGGTAAGGCCCAACCACTAACTTGCAACACAAGGCAAGGTTGTAAATCAGTAACTTGCAATACAAGCAAGGCATACACTTAATCAGTTAAATGTCTAGGATGTGTGCTCATCAAGTGTGCTACTTTCATGAATGACAACCAAGAAGCTCACATCTTTGTAGTTTTGAAAATCAAGGTTCCCATGCATATGTATATTCGGCCAAACAAGGTAACTCAAGAGGTTTCTTACATGAAACATAACCATAAGCTCATAAACTTAACATAACTTGGCACATAAGCATCCAACATATGTACATACAAAACCATGTACAACCAAGGCTACATATATACACAAAATAGCCTAAGTACAAGCATCACTAGCTTGGAAGCATTCCAAGGATGCTACAAGTCCAAAATCTAGCCAAGGTTAAGTTTTACAAGCCAAGTTCCCTTACTCCCCGAGAAGATACCTAAGTGTGCAATACAGCAGCACACACTGAAGCACCAACCCAATGACCATATTCATGGTCATGAACGTGAACACTACAATCAAAGCCATAGCCCACACATCCATCCTGCACCTAGATGTGTCCCACAAACTACTTAAGCCTACAAAAATTGTACCTTAATTTTTGGGCATAAACCATAACATAAGACTTGTAAGAGTAATTCAATTAAGACAAGTTTAGTTGGCACACATACCTCAAGCACAAAAGCACCACTAGCACACAAAAGCTAGCAACTCAAGCAAACCTACTCAAGCTAAATATCCTTTCCTGAAACAAGAAATATATATGGGCAATGAGTAATAATTACTCAATAGGGTTCACAACGACCATATTTGGTCTATTTAGTTAAGTCCAACACTTAACCTCCATAGCTTACTTGTCCTACAAGAAAACATAGAAAACACAAAAAAAAACACAATATACACATATAGTATTTGATACATAATAAGCATAACTAATCTACCTACAATTGGTTAGCACACACAAACTGATCGCCTTCGGCATCATCGTCGTGCAACATGGTGAGCCCGGAGTAGGAACTTCCGGTGAGAGGATGCCTGGATAAGGAACCTCTAGTGGGAGAAGGACTGCAAGGACTCAGAAAATCAAGGGTTAGGAGCTCCTCGGAGTGTTTTTCCGGGGGAGGAGTCTCCGATGCCCAAGTTAGTGTTTGAAGGTGAAGGGGTAAGTAACGAGCAGAGAGATTCCTCCTTGGAGTGGCCCTCGTTTCCCAAATATTTATAGAGAGATGAATAGGAGAAGTTCGTTTGCCATAGCTTGCCCAAATTGTGACACGTGTTCAGTCGAATGTGGTCCATACCTTCGGGGAAAGGGGAAGCTTCTCGCCAATCATAGGCTGCCTGGCCAGGAACCTAGGTCGTACAAGGGCGGCGTGTCAGAGCGTGTCTGAGGGCGGCATGTCGGAGCGGGTATGGGGGCGGCGTGTCAGGGGTGGTACGAGTACGGTGTGTCAGAGACTCCTTAGCCGTTTTGTCGTACGCCCACATGGCCTTTTCGGGGGACCGAACTCCTTCGAGGTACAAAGCTCATTCGGGGAGGTGAGCTCCTCTGGAGGGAGGTCCCTTGTTTGTACGAGGCACCTTCGGTTGCACTTTCCTGAGGTCAAGCTTGGGTACCTGATGTGACACTTTGTGAGCGCACCCCGAGGGTGGCCCAGAGAGTATCCGGAGGTGGTTTTGGCCATGTGAGATCGACGCGAGGTCACCCTCAGGTAGGGTGGTGACTCCTCCTGATCGACATTGGTCCCATGGGTTTCCTGAGTGGTAGCGCCCATCCGGCCTTCCCGAGGGTGCTGTGGCTCTCTCTTTGCCAG
Source organism: Aquilaria agallochum (assembly GCA_000696445.1). Taxonomy (NCBI): domain Eukaryota; kingdom Viridiplantae; phylum Streptophyta; class Magnoliopsida; order Malvales; family Thymelaeaceae; genus Aquilaria; species Aquilaria agallochum. The sequence goes on along the minus strand of KK902800.1, from coordinate 7,547 downwards.
GGTTTTGTCGTGTCTTCTTCGACCGGAGGTGGCGCGCACATGTGTTCCATCGGGGTCGATAGTCCTTCGGCTATCACATAGCCCCCCTCAGAAAATCGAAGGCGTTCATTCGGTTTGTGGAGCTCCGTGAGCTTTTCTTGTGGCAAGCGATGCTTGGTCTTGTTGCCATGATGGGGTTCCATCCGGAGTCTCCTTCTCCCTAGGAGGGAACTATGGCGAACTAAGGTGCCCTATCGAGGTAGTTCCCCTGGTGTTTGAGTGGTGTCCCTGGCTCTTTCACCGAGGTCACTGTTTGCGGCACGTACTTCCACTAACTTTTCTGTCAAGGAACCATTTCATCTTCCCATGTACATGGGTGTGTTACTTCGGATAGGGTTATATAGGTCTACCAGTTGTCAGGGTCATGCCCTCGTTTCCTGCGTTGGCTTACACGTGGCTGCTGATGGTTATGTCGGTTATATTAATTGTATCTCTTCACCTTCGAGTAGCAATGATGACAACGTTTCGCCTGCCCCCTTCGGCCTATATAAACACCTCTTGCCTCAGACCTTCACACTCTTTTCCTTTGCTTTCGTTTGCTCTAGAACTCTCTCTTGTCTTCTTTCTCCTTTCGGCGGCGGTTCTAGCGGCGGAGTGATTTCCGACAACCCTTCACGATGGCGTCCAGGAATCCAGATTTTAGCAAAACTTTTGGTGGGCCTTCATTTCCAAAGTTCTTCCTTCCTTCCGAAGTCGTTTGTTCCGAAGTTTTGTTTTTTCGAAGTCCTTTAGTTCTCTTTCCTTTTTTTTCCCGAGGTTGCCTATCTTCTTTTTGAGAAATGTCGAACCCTGCTCCACTGATGACCGTCCATCCTATTCCCGAGAGCTTTCTACCCCTTAAGTCTCATCCATGCTGCACTACTTCGGAGAAAATGACGAAGTGGGTAGCAAAATTCTATCTCCCTACTTACACCGTCCCGAGGTTACCTACCTCGGTGATGTATGGTTACATGGCCCATTCTGATGAGATCATTGTTTACAGAGCCCAACTGAAGGCCGGTCTTCGGTATCCTCCCCTGCGAATGGTGTGTGAGTTCTGCAAGTTTCATGGGATTGCCGTGAACCAGCTCTCTCCCAACTCTTATTCTTATTTCAACACCTTTCTTTGCATGTGTGGGGTTTCTACGATAAAGCCCCATTTTCTTTTCTTCATGCAATACTATAAGATCCACCAGGTCCTGAAGGGTGGCTTCTACTTCTTGCTTCCCCGAGGGTCTGGGAGCAAGAAATTCATATTCACCTTCAGCACGAAGGATGGCTAGCAGGGGTGGCAGGAAAAGTTCTTCTTTCTGTCAGTTCCCGAAAGATGGAGCTATGTTCCGACCAGATGGGCTTCGGGGGTGTTGAAGACTAACATTGTTGACCCTCCAAAGTTGCTGACCTCGGGGTTGGCCGCGGTGTTTGACGAGTTCAACAGACGCATCCGGGCGGTTGCGCACTGGGACTCCGAGGTCCCTCAGCGCTCCTTATACCCCTTTCCCATTAAGTGGGACCTTATGTCCGAAAAGGTCCTTCAAGAACTGGGGCTAATCCACGAGCACAAGTTCGACTTGAACCTGCCTGTGCCTGTTCTCCCGAGGAAGAAGGCATGGTTGGTGATGCTTCTTCGGGCCGAGATCTCGTACACGGCCTTTGCCGAGAGTAAGTTATCTTCCAGGTTTTGCTACCTGTATTCCTTTTGGACTTACACTGATGTTTTTTCCTTTTGTAGAGATGGGCGATCAATCTGCGGAGTTTTACAAGTCCCCTTTTCTCGGCCAGGCCGAGAAAGGGGAGCAGATGCGGAGGATGGCGCCTGCGAAGAGGAAGAAGACTACTGGGGGGCCTTCCTAGGCGAAGAAAGCCAAGGCAAACGTCCTTCCTCCTCCCCCGGAAGTCATCATCAAAGTGCAGGACAAGTCACCTGCTCATTCTCCTACCCACGCTGATCCACCTTCAGATCCTGCCACCCTCGAGACAGCTCTGAGTCTAGATATTGCCACTGAGACCTCGGTCGAAAGGACTTCGGCTCAAGAGCTCGGGGAGAGTAGGAGAAGGAAGGGCAAGAACATTCCCGGGGAAGTCTGTGAAGTGGGCGAGACCGAGGACGTCGTCACCGAGGTTCCACCAGGTTCGTTCCTTAGCCATTCCTCTATGAATCTTAGAGTTTTTGGTATCTACGATCTTATAGATGAATGGCTAAGGGATAACATACTGATGGAAGTTCGGCATGATCTTGTAGAGGAGGTAACACCTGCTACCTGGGTGGAAGCTCATGCCTGAAAGAGGGCCCTTCGGGATAGCCATATCGCGAAGGACAAAGTACAGAGGGAGCGCTTCTGGTCTTTCATGGAGGACATGAATTTGTTCTTCGAGGACAGCCAGTTGATGGCTCCTCAGATGGCGAAGGGTGTGCTGACGAATGCCACCTTCCAGTCAATCATCGCCGAATGCCCGAATGAGGAGATCCTCGCGGCAAGGATGAGCGAACACGCCGCCCAGGTAGATTTTTTCTTTCCTTCGTTGGGGATTTAGAAAAATTTTCTTTTGAATATTCGTTGTCTTTTGAACTTTACTCGAGGCTTTCTTTTCTGTAGCTTCTGGCATACAGCGGAATTTTTCGAGCTTGGGTGGCAAAGTAGACTGAGGCTCATTCTCAGTCTGAGAATTCTCTGAGGAGGGCGAAGGAACTTTGCACCAAATACGTCCTCAAGTACGGCGAACTGAACAAAATTATGAAGGAGGACACTGAGAATCTTCGAACCGAGCTTCAGGAGAGCAAGAAGGAGCTCCTTCTCAACTCTTCGGCCAAGGTTGAGCACCTCAGCGCAAAGTGTGCTATTCTCTCTTTGGAGAATGAAGCCCTTCGGAAGAAAAAGGCAGAAGACACTGAGAACCTTGTGAAGGCACTTGCTTTGAACGACAATCTCCAAGCCGAGATCGATTCAATGAAGAATAAGGCTAAGAAAAAGAAGAAGAAGAAACTCGAGAGGGAGGTTGCTGAGCTTACAGCCAAACTGTCAACTCTGAGTGCCAAAAAGGACCAATCCGACCAGATGACGAAGGTGTCTTGTCAAGACGGTTTCTGTTTGGCACGGCATCAAGTCCTTTCTCGGCACCCTGAACTCAACCTCTCCTTCCTGGCCACTTTGGATTTTCCCACGGAGCCCAGGTGGATGTGGTCGAAGCTGGAGTTCCTCAACCTCCCTCCTGTTGTGCCCATGCCTCCGGATACTCCTATCCAAGAGAAAGATACCAATGCCGAAGAGGTACTGGATGCTCCGACTCAGCAATAGGCTTTTTCTTCTTTCTTTTTCTTGTAATCTACTTTCTTGTAATGTTGCCTCAAAACTATGAATGAAAATTTTTTTCTAAGTTCCCGTTCTTTCTTTCGATCATCACTCTTCAGAAGTTTGTATAATTCTATGTGCGTATTTTTGGCAAACATCCACGTCTGAAACCATGCCTTTGGGAAGCTTTGTACTGTTCTTCCTTTAGCAAGATTTTCCCAATATGTGGTCTATTTTAACTTTTCCAAACATATTCCACCGAGTTTTAGGCTTTGCTAAGGAACTAGCACCTTCGGAAAAAAGTCAATGTGCTAGAAGCCCATTTTAGCAATGTGACCATATTCGTTTTATAAACCATGTTTTTACTAGTGATTTCGGGGAGGAGTAATCACAAGCTTTTCTTCAGAAAAAAATGTCTAAGTGTATAAATTTTTCAATGAATCTGAATGCCAAGTGTTTTTCAACTCTACTCCCTCGGCATCACCTAATTTGTAGACCGTTGGGCGGATTTTGTCGAGGACCAGATAAGGTCTGCCCTAGTTTGCCCGAAGTACCCCATCTGATGGCCTTCACGGCTCGAATTCGGCCTTTCAGAGGACAAGGTCCCCCTTCTTGATTTCTTTTTCCTTCACATGCAAGTTAGTAGCATCGGCTACTCTTTGTTGTAAAGCCTTCCTCCTGAGTTCGGCCATTTCAGGTTGTTCCTCGGCGAGGTCTAGTTTTGCCCTCAAGCCAAGGTTATTTCCTCCTTTTTCGAACACCTGTATTCTTACTGAAGGCCGTATGACCTCAATGGGAATAATGGCTTCCATCTCGAACACGAGCGAGAAAAGAGTTTCTCCTGTGGCCCTTCGGGGAGTTGTGCGATAGCTCCATAGTACACTTGGGAGCTACCCTGGCCATTTCCCCTTTGCCTCCTTTAGCCTCTTCTTAAGCCATCTTTTATTCTCCTATTGGACACCTCAACTTGCCCATTACTTTGAGGATGGGCTACTGATAGCCGAGGTGCCCATCACCAGCCGAGCTCCCAGACCTGACGGAGTACCGACTTCGGCAGAGAGGAACAACCAATCGAGGTTAGAGGGACGAACGATCCCCCTGGCCTAACATAGGGAATTCACTTCCTTAGGAAATGGTGGGACCAACCTCGGTAGAGCGGACAGACCCTCTTCGGAAACAGAAGTATCCCTCGGAGGAACCATCTTCGGGGGAGTATATTCCCCGAGACGTTAGAGTAACCCCGGAAAGTACGAACAAAGCATTTAAGGAGCCTCTAACACCTCCCCATAAAAGTCATCCCCCAAGTACATTCTGACACACTATCACTGGGGCACGCCATCAGAGGGACACCTCGATACGAAACTCTCAGAATGCCTAGGCTGTCAACTAGGCAACTTTTGCTGAGATAAGCATCCTTTCGTTCCCGGAAAAGCAGGGATCACATCCCACCGGACACGTGTCGTAATCTGGGATGACCACAAGAGAAGAATGGCTTCTGTACGCCTCCTTTATAAAACACCCAGAAAAGCATTCTAGGAAGGTAAGGGAGAATAGTTCTCTTTGAATACACAAAGAACACATAATCCCGCTATCTAAAAGAACTGACTTGGGCGTCGGAGGCTCCTTCCCGGGAATACACATCGGGGACCTCCTAACCTGCGTTTTCTAGAGTATTTCAGGTACCCTCCACTGGGGAATCTTCTCCCAAAGTGTTCTCCTCCATCAGAAGTCTGCCCTACCCATACAATGACACACGATGAAGCCGTTGCAGGCCATCATTTGGCACCGTCTGTGGGAACTCTATCCCATGTCGCCGTCGTGGAGACTCGGCGCTCGAAGGACAAAGGGATTTTAAGACCCCCCCTCGCACTTGAGACTCAACAGGCGACCACTCTAGCTGTGGCAGAAACTTCTATGATGGGGGACGACCATCCTATAACGGTAATGATGAGCTTCCTATGGGATTTCCAGCGTTCTATCATTGCTGAAATCACTTAGCAGATTGTTCAGAGGTTGCCCCAACCTCCACCAACTCAAAGAGCCTCACTCCCGACCATTCGTCGGGAAAGGAGCTCGCGATCTACTCACCGGAGTTCAGGGAGTGGAGACTCCCTTGATGCATATTCAACAGATAGTGAACCCGTTGAGACGCGCCCCGCCAGAGGGGGAGCCCTAAAAGAGACCAGGGCCTCCTGTCAACGGAGCACATCCCCTTACCAGAGGTCCCCTTCTCCCCCTCGCCGGAGTCGTTCCCCAAGGCGAAGGAGAAATTCGCCACTACCAGCAAACACACAACGGCAAGAAGGAACCAGCACTGCCACCTTTATGGAAAGGATCTTGGGAAGGCTGGAAAAGGTTGAGAAACAGATCTCCCGAAAACCAGTCTGGTCCCGGTTGTCCGACTCCTACACCGGAGAGGAGTCACCTTTTGTACGTGAGGTAGTAGAGGCGCCTATGCCCAGTGATTTCAGGGTTCCTCGACTGGAAACGTATGACGGGGGAACTGACCCCCAGGCGCACCTGACAAAATATAAGCGAAGTATGGTACTCCATGGCGCGGACGACGCCACACTCTGTAAATGCTTTGAGGTGACGCTCTCAGGACCAGCAACAGCGTGGTAGGGCTCTTTCCCCCAGGGAAGTTTGTTGAGCTTCCAAGAACTATCTACTGCTTTCACCCAACAGTTTATTGGTAGTAGGCCAACTACCAAAATGCCAGTGCAAATGTTTGATATAGCTCAGAAAGGAGGGGAGACCATCCGCGATTATGTTGAAAGATTCAATCGAGAAGCACTGAGCGTACCAGACTTTCGGCCGGAAATTCACATCCTGGCAATGGTCAGAGGACTACGGAGAGACTCCCAGCTGTTCTACAAGTTCTCAAAAGATCCCCTCGAAAATCTTGGGGAATTTTACAGAAGAGCCGAACAAGACATGACGGCCGAAGAACTCAGAATGGGAGGACCTAAGGGCGAGCACCCTCGCACCGAAGGGCCTGGCCATCAGCCACGCCAGCAGAACGAGGGAGAGCGGTCCCGCAGGCAAAGAGGGAAGAGGCCCGTAGCATTCACTCCCTTGAACACCACAAGAGCTAGCATTCTAATGGCGCTAGAAAGGCAAGGGACCACAGTCCCAAGGCCAAAGGCCATGGCCCCGGAGAATAAAAGGAATATGAAAAAATTCTGTCAATTTCACCGGGATCATGGCCATGACACTGAAGCCTGTTACCAGTTAAAGAAGTACATCGAGTCCCTGATCAAACAGGGTCAACTTCGGCGATATCTGCGGATGCCCTCTCCGAAAGGGAGAAAGGAATAGCAGAGGAGAGCAGACGATGANGACCTAAGGGCAAGCACCCTCGCACCGAAGGGCCTGGCCATCAGCCACGCCAGCAGAACGAGGGAGAGCGGTCCCGCAGGCAAAGAGGGAAGAGGCCCGTAGCATTCACTCCCTTGAACACCACAAGAGCTAGCATTCTAATGGCGCTAGAAAGGCAAGGGACCACAGTCCCAAGGCCAAAGGCCATGGCCCCGGAGAATAAAAGGAATATGAAAAAATTCTGTCAATTTCACCAGGATCATGGCCATGACACTGAAGCCTGTTACCAGTTAAAGAAGTACATCGAGTCCCTGATCAAACAGGGTCAACTTCGGCGATATCTGCGGATTCCCTCTCCAAAAGGGAGAAAGGAATAGCAGAGGAGAGCAGACGATAAAGAGTATGACTCAGATAGACGGCGGGACCGAAGTCCCCGAAAAAGTCTGCCACCCTAGGCAGGGATCATCCAAACCATCACTACTGGGATGCCCTCGGCTGAAAGAAAAAGAAAGATGAGAGAAGTCTCCATCATGGAGTACGGGAGCTCCTCGCGAAGGCTCACCCGTAGGGACGGGTCTGTAATAAAATTCCCTCACGACGACCCCCTTCTTGTCATCGCAAGAATAGGGAACTGGGAGGTCAGGAGAGTGCGCCTCGATGACGGCTCGAACACCGACGTCATTTTTTCTCATCTGCTGGGTAAATTAGACATCTCAAAAAGGGACCTTAGCCCAGTCAGTTCCCCCACCTTCGGCGTCGGACCATCTGAACTTCCAGTCCATAGGTACATCGACCTGCCTGTGATGCTGAAAGGGGTCTCCCCCAAAAGCAAAGAAGAGTTAATCACCTCTGGCAGGACAAGATTTATAGTCATTGATGTACCGTCAGCATATAACGCCATTCTGGGAAGGCAGACTCAGG
>KK902799.1:31972-42444 GCA_000696445.1 Aquilaria agallochum | reverse complement strand
AAACTCTTCAAACTTGACAGATTTGCCCCAAACCTTTGAATTTTGCTCAAAACTTTCTAAAAATCTCCCATTTTCTCCCAAAATTTCTCTTTTCCCAAATTGACCCCACAACACTTTTAAGACTCCAAATTAGTAACTAAACTAAATTAACTCCTATTTCTACCCTAGATGAATACTTAAAAAAAATATCAATATATCCTAAATGTGACTAGATCAATTAACTATGCAAAACCCTAAAATGACAAAAATGATCCAAACTCCTAACAAATGACCAATTAGTCCCTAAAAATGAAAATGCCCCCTAAACTAAAAACTTAAGTAAAAGTCAGTGCCCGGACAAAATTGGGTGTCAATAGAGATGCAATAGATGGCTGATGGCAGTTAGGTTGACGGTGGTGAGAGAGGTGAGAGAGGCGAGAGACGGTTGACGGTGGTGACAGAGGTGAGGGAGGAGAGGGTTTCAGCTGGAAATAGAAGGGTTAGGGTTAGAGTAGGTGCGTGTGTGTATATACAGGCTGGGTTATGATATTATTAAATGCATTAAGGTTGGTTGGTATTGAGCCCAAATAAAAATAAAAATGTATGTCAAACTCCAACAGAACAAAGAGTTCGGCGCAAATTATAACCAAATATTTTAAAAATACAACTTTACTTTATAAAATTGTAAAAACATAATTATTATATTATATATGGTAATTATTATTATTATTATTACTATTATTAGGGAGATTAGGGAGATTCAATGTCACTATATACATATTAACCATAATTTTTAAATTTCACTATATAAATATGTTCATATACATGTTCATACACATTATAAACTGTAGATATATATCATTCTAAAATTGTAAAATAAGTATGATAAATATATGATAGAAAAATACATACATACATACATACATACATATATAAAGATTGATAGCAACCTTCTCCCTTGCCTTTTTTTTTTTGCCTTCTCTCCGTAAAGTGAACATGTGTCCTTTACTTTTTCAAACACAACTTGAAACTGGGAAGAATAAGTTTCATGGAAAATTAGTTATTTTTATGAGCTTTCAGCCCGTTAGATAAAAGATGAGAGTGGGTCCTCGAAAATAAAAAGAATAAAATAATGAAACAAAACCTAAAATGACAAGCAGTAACAAAACTAGAATGTCTCCGCCCCGAAACTCCATCGTTTCTCTATTTTGCAATAGGTATTCTTGGAGCAGCAATGGTGGATTCGTTGGCAGTAGGTGTCTGGCCATAGCACGGAGAAAAGTGAAGTAACTAAACTCTTTCTATCTTACCTCTTTGCCACTTGCGATGTCGACAATGAGATCAAACTCTCTTTGCCTTAGCTTTCTGTTGCTTGCAACATCAACAATAAGGTAGAAGATGAGCAATTGAAGGCCACATACAAGGATCGGCACAATGAGACGCCATTCTTGCTATTCTAATTTTAATTCAATTATGAGGAATAAAATAAGAGAAGTCACTATGAGGTTAGATTGAGATTCTAAGTAAATTTTTGTTGTTCTTGTTTTTTTTTTTTTTTGAGAAATTCATGATTACCTAAAAATCAAAATTTACCCCACTCAATTTCATGTTTGCTGGGAGTAATGATTTTGGGGTTGGATGTTGATTTGAATTCAGGTGAAATTGAAGAGAATTCAACCCCAATTCAATTTAATGAGGCTGTTGAACACTCAGAGAAGATACAGAGTAATGATATTGATCAAGTTTCACAAAAATAGCCATTTATCGGTATGAATTTCAACATTCATGAAGCTGCCTATGAATTTTATTTTTAGTGTTTAAAATCTGTTGGTTTTGGAACATAAAAATTTTTAGTCGTTGTTAAAAATATCTAGTGATCTCATTGATGCCAAATTTATGTGCACAAGATCCGGCGTTAAGTGTAAAACTACCGCCGTCAACCCAAGGCTTAGTTTGAAAATTGGTTGTATGGCTAGTTTTCATCTGAAAAGAAGTTTTAATGGTAAATGGGTTGTCCACAACTTTGTTAAAGATCACAATCATGAATTATTTCGCAATGAAGCTTATTTGTTTTCATGCTATAGACAAGTTTTAGAGACTGATAAGAGTAACATTTATAATTTACATGCTATTGGAGTATGCCCAAGTAAAATTTTTGCTGCAATGGCTAAGGAAAGAGGTAGTTATCAAAATGTTGGTTGTGTTGAAAGGGATATCAGAAATTATTTAGACAAAAAACAATGACTTGCATTAGAATCAAGAGATGCAAATGCTATGCTTGGCCATTTTATCCATATGTAAGAGAAAGATCATATTATTTTTTTATGCCATGGATTTGGCTGAGGATCATCGATTAAGAAATGTCTTTTAGGTTGATTCTAAGGGAAGAGAAGACTATAAGTATTTTTGTGATGTTGTATCATTCAATACTACTTACATCACAAATAAGTACAAGATGCCTTTTGCTCCTTTCATTGGGGTCAGTAATCACTTTCAATCCATATTACTTGGATGTGCATTACTTGTAGATGAGACCATACCGACATTTAGTGGTTGCTACAAACATGGTTAAGTGCCATGAGGGGACATGCTCCAAAGGCAATACTAACTGACCAGGACAAGTCTATGAAAGCTATAATTTTTATGGTCTTCCTTCATGCTAGACATCGTTTTTGCCTTTGGCATATATTGAAAAAGATTCCTGAGAAGATTGGATATGTGACAAAAAAACATGAGAATTTCATTGGGATTTTCAAAAATGCATCTACAATTCATGGACAGAGAAAGACTTTGAAGACCAATGGTGGAAAATAATCCAAAGATTTGAGTTGGAGAAGAATGAATGGATCCATTCATTATATGAAGACCGAAAGCAATGGGTGCCTACTTTTATTAGAGATACATTTTTTGGATGTATGCCTACAACTCAAAGATAAAAAAGCATTAACTCTTTTTTTTTTTATAAGCATGTGCAGAAAAAAAACAAGTTTGAAAGATTTTGTGGAAAAATACAAATAGGCTTTACAAGATAGAGAAAAGGATGAAATTTTAGCTCACTTCAATACATTCCAAATGAATCTAGTAGTGAAATCTCCATCACCATTTGAAAAACAATTATCCGCAATTTACACTCATGATATATTCAAGAAGTTTCAAGTTGAGGCTTTAGGAGCATCTGGCTATTATCCTATGAGAAAAAAAAAATGAATGTGGAACAATTGTAAAATTTGTTGTTCAAGATTTTGAGAGAAATGAGGAATTTACAGTCTCTGGGAATAGAGAAAGGAAAGAAATATGTTGCTTATATTGTTCTTTTGAATATATGGGCCTCATTTGTCGACACAGTATGTTGATACTTCATAATTTGGGTACACTTCAGATACCATCTTATTATATACTGAAAAGGCGGACAAAGCATGCCAAAGAAGTGCAAAATGTTGATGATAAGGTTGATTCTTGGCATTATGACAAGCAGCCTAGGCAGCAAAAACTAAAAAATGTCTGTGTGCTATTAGAGAAGCTAAAAAATGAGGCAACATTATGTGATGAGAGTTGTGACTTTGCATATCCTAAATTAAAAGAGATTTTGCAAAAGTGTGTTAGTCTCAGCAAATCTCAACTGCAATCTAAGAGGCGGATCATAATTGAGCATTGTGATTGTCATCATGGTGAAAATGAGAACTACAATTGTTATATCAAGAAAGATGTTATGATCCGTGACCCTTTTATTGCAAAAACTAAATGAGCTCCTAGAAGGATTAAAAATGGAATAGAAAAAAAAAACTAAGAAGAAAAGTAAGACCCATGACAAACAGGTAAATCTTTATTTCTTACATTATGTTCTATTTAAAAACTTAGTAGGCGGATATTCTAATTTTAAATTTCATGCTCTTGTATTTACACATGTAGGTTTTGACTGAGCTAAACAATTATGAGGATGTCAATCATAGTAATTGTTAAGTTAAGGTGAGTTGTTCAATATCATTTAAATTTTGGTGTTATGTTCTCATCATCTTGTATGCCTATTAACAAATTTTATTAGCTACCTGTATTTATCATTTTAAGAAATATTGTAGGGGAATTTTAGATTCAACATAGGGTAAATTTGGCATGATTTAATATAAGGAAGTGACAATCTTTTGATAAGGCATTAATTGTTAAGCAAATTTTTAAAAGATTTTTCCACATCAGTACATTGGATCAGCTAATTTCTATGAAGATCTACTTATTTCTTTATTTCAGGAATTAAGATAATCGAGTCGGTTGTGATATAACTGTGCACTTCACATGGATGGTATCATATTTTTTTATTAAATTATTGCATTATTCCTCATGTTGGTATAGTGACATATATTTGTTTACTTTTTATTTCCAGGTTTATTTGAATTATACTTTTGTTGGCATTTTGTAATCCTATTAGACCAAGTATGATTTCAATATATGTGTATGTCTGTATCATTACTATAATAAGTAACCCCATATTTCGCAAAATTATTGACAAGAGATTTTTAATAAAATTATTCTTAATATTTTCAGGTATTGATTGGCAACCTTAAGCAGGAGATGAAGCTTTTACCCTTTTTGATGTGGTGGATTCATTGTTCATACAAAAATATGATATTCTCTTGGGTGAAACATGATGGTTCTTGTATATTGTATATTTTTTTGTGTAGGTTAATCTGGATATTAGTACTAAAATATCTATCCATATATTTTATTTTAATTTTATTTCTCCACAATTGTGCAAAGAAAAAAGTGATGATTTGGGAAAATAAACAAGAAATAACCTAACCTAAAAATTGAAAAAATATATTAAAATTAAAAAAATTACTTTATAAATTTTCTGGTATTTATTTCCATAAATGATATATATTTTATTAGGAAAATAAAATTGCAATTCTAAGTCTGTAACGAAGGTAGTCCATAGTTGCACAAGACAAACAAATGTTTATTTTACAAATTTACTTATGCTTGTTTGGTTATAAGACGAATGAGGAGAGAATAGGTTGTCGGTGCTTTTTGGGAAATGTGAAGACATGTGGCAAACTTATAGAGAGAAGGTATAAAAGATAAGGTATGGGAGAAGGTGCTTATCAATCCTCATATATATGCTATACTATATTAGATGATATATTACATATTATGAAACATTATAATATATGATATATGATAATAATAATATTAATATATTAGTAACAGTATTTACCAATGGCCAGGTCGTTGGTAAATTTACCAACAATCTGGCCATTAATAATTTGGCTGTTGGAAAATATGTAAATTACCAATGCGGTTGACCATTGGTAAATTGTCAACGCGTTTGACCATTGATAAATTTTAAATTTTTTTTACTAATGGCCAAATAAGTTGATAATTTACCAATAGTCTGACCGTTGGTAATTTAGTTATTGGAAAAACACATTCTTTAGTAATTAGTCCTCTGAGGATTCAGTTTATAACTTGAATGAGAGATCTGCTTGAAGTGTTACACAGAGAACAAAAGCCTTTCATTTATTGAATACATAAATAAATGGTAATTAAAAAATAATAAATTTGTAATGCACTTATTGAATGCACAACTAAATTTCAAATTTATTGAAGCAATATATTTTAAAAAATTTATGAATTTTGAATTTTTTGTAAAAAATAAGTATAATTTGTTGATTTTTTCATTGGTACCATTTAGTTAAAAAATGTACCTAAGTAATAATATAATGATACATAATTAATGATGTACTTAATTAATATATTATTTATATTATGTGTTGTTAATAAATTGTAGAATGTGTATATTTCTTTTCAAATGGTGAGAATTAGTTTTCAGAAAAGGAGATTAGCTAAAATATATATTTGTCCTTAAAGATGATATATACCTCTATGTTTGGAATGATTGAAAAATAAATAAAATATTAAACGAGTAAAGAATAATAATAATAATAATCACAAGCATAAACCATTGGTTTATAAAGACAGAAATATATTATGGATGTAGAAATTTTTAGTAAATTTATAAAGATAGAAATTATTCAGAAAAGGAAAATTTATTAAAAAAATATTACTCCCTTTGTCCCCTATCTTTGCACCATTTGATTTTTTGGCTAGTTTAACTTGAATTTATTCATATTATTGTTTGTTAGAAAAAATGAAAAAAATATATTTTGAAATTATAGCTCTTTATTTATCATTCATATGTAAAAAATTTTCATTTATATACTAAAATATTAAGAATAAAAAATCATAGATTAATTGCTAAAAAGTGAATGGTTCAAAGAATTTATGACTGAGTAAGTATATATTTAGAGAAAATAGATTGGAGATAGCATGAAATAAATATTGTGGTTGATTTGTATGATTTGAAAATTTTATTGGGCAATAATTAACGGTATTTGGACCAGTTGCAAAATAGTCAATTTGACTGAGGTGACCAATTCAAGGGGTAAAGTATAGGTTTTCTAGACTATTGGGGACAAGTATAGGTTGGGCCAAACACAAGGAAGGCGGGCGGGGCTTTGTAAATTTCCCAAAACCTAAGTTCTCAAATCCGAGACTAGGGATCTAAATTGGAATTACCCAAGTCTCTTTTTATGTTTTTTTGTTTTAACTTTTTGGTTTTTTGGTTTTAACTTGTCTTAGCTTTTCCTGTTGCAATGTTTGTGTGTATGCAGTGCTACTCATCCCCATTTTGTTTTTTTTTCTAATAAAGAAGTGTAAAAACAAGTAAATGAGATTAACCATCGAGAGGCAGTAGCACATCTAAGAATTTTACAAAGGGATTCTGTATGTGTCTATATAATGGTGTTTCTAAATTTGCATATATGATATGATGATTGATAAATATTTTTTAGAGGAAAATCTGAAAATGTTTTGATTTAGCATTTATTTATTATTATTATTATTTTTGCTCTCGATTAATTTACTTTAATGAAATATGGAAAAGATAACAATATGTTCATGTTATATAGAATATAAAAGACAAAACTTCCCTTATAGCTTATATTCTTATGCATTCCTTCTCACTTGATGCGTTAACCTTATCTCGTGCAACTATCAATTTAAGTTTTTCATAAGTTTAAAAAGAAAAGACAATAATAAGAAAAAAGTTCAAACCCTACATAAAAACATATATGAAAATTTATGAGTCAATATAAGACTTATATCATTCCTATCAGTAGAGTGGAGAGCCTACTTAACCTTTTTATTTATCTTAAAATAGAAAAATGTATTATTCTATTTCAATAAATATTATGAAAATAATGAGATACATTAACGTCATGTGCTCCGGCAAGACAATATTTATTGCCCCAATAAACTTTACTCCACTCCACTCTACTCCACCCCACATTCGTTATTTCATCTTCTCACTCGCCTTGCCCGTAATGTTGTGTCACGTGTTCCTCGTAGTTTTCACCAAAACTGACATTACTAACCGGTTGGTAAAATTGTAAATACATGAGCCAGTCCAGTTGGTGACAAAAGCTCCATTCTATAGCTGATATTNATCTTCTTCTTATTTGCATCAAATACTCTCCTTAATCTTCTTCTTATTTGCATCAAATACCCTCATACGGAACACCTCAAACCCTCCTACCTACCATCTCATCTAAGCCCTAAGGTATGCCAAGAGTTGAAAACTTCTTGAGAGCTTTTATTTTTCACTCATAGAGTTTCTGTGAGCCGTAGTTTTCCAACATCATTCGAGTAAATTTTTTTTAGTGAATTCTCATATATACATGTATGTATGTAAGCCATTAATCATGTTCTCTGAATAAGTGACATTTTTAGAGCACTTTACGTATTTATTTGCACAATATTTTTATTTTTCAAAAGTAGATATTTCTGACTTTTAAAAATAATGCCAGACATTGAAAGAATTATACTAAATAATTTATAAATTCTCAAAGTCTAATATATTTCATGAATATCTAATTTTACGTGAAGGTTGCCTAATTCTATTTCATGAATGTATTAAATATCTATAGTTTAATATCATTACATACATATATAATTTTATTTCTCAAGTATCTAATTAAAATTAGTACTGACTATATTTATTTAAAATTAGTTCTACTCCCACCTTAAGAATGAATTGCTCTATAAAGATTAATTAAATTTAAAACACTAAATATATTACGTGAGATAAGTAGACAAATTACAATAAATATAAAATCTTATTTATAGTTTTTTATATAGAAGGAATGAGACAATCTAACACGAGATAAGTTTTCTGCTGCAAAAAACTTTCAACCGTGATCCTTAACAAGGGGTATCTCCGATGTATTTTAAAGTGACCAATAAACCAATTCATTTCGTCTGAAAACAATCTACAGCGATACGTCTTTTTCTTACTGGAGTTACTGCTGTCCAACGTGGTTTTTTTTCCTAGATTACCGCACCTGCCGTTGTTCATAACTGCCGGCCCACGTTTTCCAATTTTGAGAACCCCATCTTTACCAAAATGACCAGCTATGCCATTAACGCAATAATTGCCCCAGTCCGGCCCTCTTTCTCTCCAGGTGAAGGCGAAGCTCAGTGCTCTCCATGAGATTAAATATAGTAGTACACAGCGCGTAAATGGTACGCGATATAAATATTTTTACGTTTTATTATTTTATCACATGATATATTATAATATTTTATATATTATTTATTTTTTATATTTATTTTATCTAAAAATATATAATATACAGTAACTATCAAGTATTAAATACTGTAGTATTTTATTTGTTATGAATATGTGTGAGATATTTTTTTTATTTTAAATCAAAATATTATAAATATATAAAAAAATTAAAATATAATTAATACACATATTATAAAATAAATATTTATTTTTATTCTTTTGGTTACTTTCTTAGTTAACATAAAAATTTAATGGTGACTTTGAGAGATCTAGTAACTCAATATAGTATTAGAAAATGGATTGTTATTATTAAAGTATTATTTTTTATTTTTAAAAACATATCTTCTATCATATATTTTTTATTTATATTTGATAAATTATGATGATAAAAATTACAATACATATAAAATATATAAAAAATAATTAAATTTATGTTATCTTATAATAATATTTTAATATATATTTTTTTTTACAAAAACAGTAACAGTATACAACTTGGTGTACCAAGCAATATACCTTAATATTTTAGGTATAGTAAACATAATGATAACGGAATTTAACACCTTGATACTCTCTCTCTTCTACTTCTCTCTCTCCCCTTACAGGAAGCAACTTAGATTGTTCAAGTTTCTTTCCCAAAATTTGGTGCAAAGCCCGTCACACCAAATGGTCGCTGCCTGTATTTTCTAGGTCTCTCCACCGCCCATCGCCCACCTCCTCTTGGCCCCAATCTACCAACATTGAGGGTGGTGTGGAATTATAATAACATTGCAGGCTTAATGAATTCGCCCGCGAAGTTGGTGGTTTCATTAAAATATGGGTTAATAAGAATTTACCCGCCGGGTTTAGATTTGCCCTCCCCAGTCTAAAAAATGTACGCTCTACCCTGCCTTGCTAATACTGTCTGATAGTAATTTTTAAAATCATATTGTAAATATTATAGTAATTATCTTCCATAAATTTTAATTTATATATATATTTTTTACAGTTAATAGATATTTTAAATTATCAATTTTCTTCTGTATTTCTTTCATTTGTTAAAATAATATTTTTTAAAAATCAATTATTTGTAAAAAAATACTATCTAGATTCAAATTTCTTAAAAATAACAACTGTGCAATATAAATGAAAATTTCAAAATTTGTTGTTGAACTATATTAAAAAAATAGAAAATAAAATCTATAAATTTAAACAAAAGAAAATAAAATATAATTTTACCTAGATACAGGGAAAAAATTGTAATTACCCCCAAGAATAATGGATGCAAATCCACCGAACAGTTTTTTGAACTTGAGGCACTATTATTGTCGGGGCAGATGAAGCCCTCTAAAATTGGTCAAAATGTGCATATGGTCCCTTAATTTTTGGTAATTCTAACGAGTTAGTCCTTTATCTTTGATCAGTACAACTTAGTCCCTCAACTTTGAAAAAGTTAGCAAGTTAGTCAAAAATGGATGGCAGGGCAGACGGTGTTAAAATTTTCGCTAACATGGCATGAGGCATCGCCGCATCTGCCTCATCTCCGTCGAATCCGGCCCCTCGTTGAATTTGGCACGGTTTCAACATTCAACTTCTAACAGGTTGCTGAGACAATGAGTTCGAGGACAACAGGCATTGGTGAGACGATGGTCGGGCGAGCAAAGAGTGCAAGGAGACGGCGAGTATCGGGTGAGACGAAGGCCGGGCGGACGAGGACTGCAGACGAGAAGGGCAGACGAGGGTGGCGGACGAAGAGGGATGGCGGAGGTGGGCAAACAAGGAGGGATGGCGGAGATAGGGAAAGCGGGCAGGCAACGAGGGAGGAGAGATGAGGGATGGGGGAGGCAAGTAGACGAGGAGGGGTGGGGGAAGCGGGCAGGCAGGCAATGAGGGAGGA
>KK902799.1:1457-31410 GCA_000696445.1 Aquilaria agallochum | reverse complement strand
TGACTGCACAGTGTGGCTTAGAAAAGAGAAGCTGCCAGCAATGACGTGAAGGGAGGTATCTGACTGCGGTCCGATGTAATTGACCAATGCCTGCCACATGTAATAATTTAGGATAAGATACAATACGAAGTCATCGGTTGATGAAAAAGGGCTCAATAACCCTCGTACTACACTCACACATGTGAACTCAAATGTCACTCACACAAAAGAGACATTTTTCTATTTTTACCTCACTGGTTTTCAAGTCACTTTCTAGGACCTTTTTTTATTTATTATCAAATGTTGACTTGCTTGGTCTAAATTTATCAGATCCTAGATTGCTTTCCCTTCACAGTTTATTAGACACGAGCAACATCCGGCAGTTGTTGTCAACCGAGTTTTCTACCCCTTGCCCAACACCAAAATTTCGTTCATAATATGCACAACGGTGTGTGTGTGTTTTGACATTGAATTAAATTTGTTATACATTTTTATTAGTATTATAATTACTTTTATCATAATTTTTTAATATAAATAAAATATATGATGACATACATTATTAAATTATATGAAAACATGAAAATAGAATATGTGTGTGATATGGTGGGTGTGCATATGTATCGTTTATCGGGACTGATCCTAGATTTGAGAGACTACTATTTGATCTAAGGAACTAAGTAATTTGACTAACCCCAACATTCTCGTTGAGTACATAAGGGGAGAAGTTTGTAACACTCTAATATCCCACATGGTTGAATTGTGGGAAATCTTATATGAATATATAAACTGAAATTCTAGAATATAAGCACCTTGCGTTTATCCTTTTCCAAATGATAGCCAATGTGGTGTGGGCAGGTGTTCCGTTGATTGGCTTTGGACTTGGGAAATTACAGATGGTATCAGGGCCGACTCGGGATCACGATGATGTGGGTGTGCACATGCTGCATCGCCTACCGGGAGAGATCCTGAATTTGAGAGGCTACATAGCCAAGAGCTAAGTAGTCAGATTAGATATATAAATTCAATATAGTTGGTTTTACCTTTTAGGCATACCAAACCAGAAGGAGACATAGAGATCACACATAGATATTGCAAAAAGACTAGTAAAAAAAAAGAAGTGTTTGTGGCAAGAGCGAGTCGCAAAGCATTAGGTGGCAACTTTTGCTATTTTTGTGATTCTTTAACTTGTATGTTTGTTGATTTTATTTAAATGGTTAGACAGTGATGTTTTGTATATTTTTCCTATAATTTAAATAAAGTTATTTGTATATATAAATTATATATTAAAAATTCCTAAGTCCTGACCCTCTTAATCTAAAATCTTAACTCTGGCCTTGTATTACATCATCCTTCACCATAGGGAGGATATGAACCAAGAAATGTTTATTTTTTGAAATTAGCTTTTAATTAAGCCACAAGTTTTTGTCTCATAGGAAATTATTATCATAATTTTTTTTGATTATAATGGCATGAATCAAATATTTTTCTTGAAAACATGTAAGTAATAGATTAAAAATGATTATTTTTATATATAGTGATTACTTACTCAATTTGCATATCACTTGAGACTCTAAATTTCAAGAATCTCTACATTTATTTTTATTAAGTTCTTGAAAAAAATCATAGAAAATAGTTATTTCTAAAAGATTTTAGTCAATTGATTACCAGATATCTAGAGTGTTTGTTTTCAAATCTCAAACGTTTGTTTCAGATAAAAAATCAGCAAAATTGAAAATAAAGAATTCTCTTAAACCGAAAAAGAATACAGATGTTAATTTTTTTTTTTTGCCTTTTTGATGGGAGAATTTTGCTTTTAAATATGTCGTACACTTCCTTTCCTTAAAAACATAAATCACAATAGATGGGAAAAGTACACATATATACACAAGTTTCTTGTTTTTTTCCCCTTTAACTTTAGATGGGAGAATTTAACTCTTAAAAAATTTAATGACGTTTACTTTATCGCAAAGAGACAAGGGCAACAGTCTATATAAAGGAGTGTTCCATTTGCAAGATTTCTCACAACAGAGCTCCAAGCATAGGCAAAAAGTAAGTGCGAAGTCTTGAAGCAATTGCATCCAAATCACTTGGTAATATCTCTTATTTGCTATTAGTATTGGTTTAGTATTTTAACTTATTAATTTCTTTAAGCGCTTCCTCTCCCAAATTAAGCTTTTAAAAAGGCTCCACCAATTAATTTTAAACCATTTTGCAACTCCTAAATTTATTATTCAAAATTTGCAGACAAATGGCTGGTGGCAAAACTCAGGGCACCATTTCAAACTACCTTGGCTATGCCACGGGTTTGATGGACCAGAAGGCATGGAATGGGAAGGAGAACCCGGCTAAGCCTTATCCGCAGTCAATCTTAAACAGTAACACAGAAAGTTTTGAGCAATTACCAGATATAAACAGTAACACTTCATCTGGTGCTTTGGTATATACAGCCCATGACTCCTCCTTGGCAAAAGCTCCATTGAAAATTGTGGTTGCTTGGAAAAATTCTGCTGCTGGACCAGTGAAGGTACATAGCTCAACCATATTTAGGTATATATGTGTCATAGGGATTGAGGCGTGAAAGTTCCTAGTTAGGTATGTATAACATGTAGACATTAATGAACTCCATATATGCATGCAGCTGGCTTACACAAAGATCTATCTTGCTACTCAAGTTATTGATTGGGAGGCCGTCAAGGCAAACCTAGAGATTGCAACTTCTGCTGCTAAGGATAATGTCGGTGGGGTGACATCTAGTATCGAATGGAACTTTGTCGCTGCAATTCCTTCTATTACTGTGCAGCTCCAGGCGGGAACAGCCTCGAGCTAAGCAATAGATGCATGTGCAATGCAGGAGCACCGATGAGGCACTTAAAATAGTTTCTAGTACTAGTACCAATGAATAAAGTGCCTCTTATTTGTATGTTAATTTCAAATGTTATGTATGTCCCAATGTCTGTATGTTGTTGTGTTGTGTCCTACTATATCCTTTGAATGAAATAAAGTACATTAAGAACTCGGATTTATGAGGTATCTTCAAAGAAAGTAACTTCTACAAAGAAAATAACTCGCATGCAAAAATAAATTTATTTTATTCCATTCAAAAAGGCAAAAAACCTGCATGGAAACAATTAATTAGCTAGAAACTCAAAAGTAAAAAGCGGATAATGAAATGAAGTAATTGATTTTTTTAATCGTAAATAAACCTAGTACGTTGTGCATATTATGTACGAAATTTTGGTGTTGGGCAAAGGGTAGAAAACTCAGTTAAGAACAACTGCCAGTGTTGCCCGTGTCTAAAAAACTGTGGAGAGAAAGCAAGTTAGGATCTGATAAATTGAGATCAAGCAAGTCAACATTTGATAACAAAGAAAAAATGTTCCAGAAAATGACTTGAAAACCAGTAATTTGAAGTGGGAAAAATCGAAAAATGTCTCTTTTTATCTTGAATGACATTTGAGTTCACACCTCTGGACAGTGGCGTATGTATATGTGTAATATGAGGTTCATGAGCCGCGGAAACCTCTAATTTTGCAATCGACACCCTCATTATTTTCATACTCCTTCGTTCCTATATTCTTTGCATAATTTACTTTTCAGTAATTAATTTAAAATTTTTTATTTTTAATATTTTAATAGATAAATGAAGAAATTTTATATAATAATGATAAATTAAGACATATAGTTTTTTAAATATATTTTTTTTAGAATTTTTTCTAACAAATATTAATATGACTAAATTCAAGTCAAATTAAGTGAAAAAGTCAAATATTACAAAAAATATGGAACAGGGGAGTAATATTTATTGGAATAAAATAACATCCCCTCTACATTAATAAAAATAAAATATTAAGTAGTATCTTCCCTCTAATGATAAAAATGACATAAGTCCTATAGTGGCCCCTAAACTCTTATACATTTCCCCACCTAAGATTCGAACTTTTTTTATCAATCTCTTTTCTCCTCAAACATATGAAAAACCTAAATAGCTAGTTGGATACGAGATAAAGTTAATGAGCCAAGTGAGAAGGAATGTATACAAATATAACTAAAGGAGAACTTTTGTCTTTTATATTCCATATAACATGAATATATATTGTTTATCTTTTCCAAATTTCTTTGAAACATGCCAATCAAGAGCAAAAATAAATAAATAAATGCTAAATCAAAACACTTTAAGATTTTTCCTCTAAAAAATATTTATCAATAATCATCATATCATATATGGAAATTTATAAACTTCATTATATAGACATATACAAACCCCCGTTGTAAAAATCTTTGATCCATTATTGTCTCTTGATTGTTACCCTCATTTACTTGTTTTTGTAGTTTTTTAATAGAAAAATACAGACTAGAGATGAGTAGCACTGCATACGCACAAACACAGTAGACGAAAAGCTAATTCAAGTTAAAACCAAAAAACATAAAAAGAGACATAGAACCCATGTACCAGATTTGAGAAAACTAGGGTTTGGGGAAATTTACAATCCATCCACCCTACACGCGAGGTTTAGCCTAACCTACAGTTATCTCCTCTGTTCTAGAAAACCTACACTTTGACTCCGGTATAGTCATCTCAATAAAATTGAGTACTATACAAGTAGATCAAATGTCATGATTGCCCAATAAAATTTACAAATCGCGCAAATTAACTACAATATTCATTTTATGCTGCTTCCGATCTATTTTCTCTAAATATATAATACATTTCTAATAAATTTTCTATTTTTGAATAATTTCTTTCATTATAAATTTACTAATATATAATTTCTAGATCTATAATATATTTCCATATTTATAAACAAATTTTTTATAATTGTGATTAATATTATTATTTACTTTTTTAATATTTTATTTATTTTTCAATTATTTTAAACATAGAGGTGTAAATTATCTTTTAGGAAAAATATATATTTTACCTAATCTCCTTTTTTGAAAACTAATTATCACCATTGGAAAAAAATATACACATTCTATAAATTTTTAACAATACATAATATAAATAATATATTAATTAAGCACATCATTAATTACGTATCATTATATCATTACTCAGGTACATTTCTTAGCCAAATGGTACCAATGAACAAATTAATAAATTATACTTTCTTGTTTTCCAAAAAAAAATTAAAAGTCATAAAATCTTAAACTATATTGCTTCAATAAAAGTGAAATTTAGTTGTGCATTCAATAAATACATTACACATTTATTATTTTTAATTACTTTTTAGTTGTGTATTTAGTAAGTGTAATGCTTTTTTTCTCTATGGAAGACCCTAGTTCGAACCATAAACTGGATTATCAAGGAGGCCATCATCAGCCTTGTGGGTAAAGAATTGAAATGTTGGTTGCTAATTTATGGTGGATATTTATTTTTCAGTTTTTGTCCTTTTTCTTCTTCGACATCGACAGCAGCAGTAGAGTCTCTTCCTTCACAAGCAATTGGTACAAACTGAAATTATATTCTTAGTAACTAACCATCGTATATGTTTTGCTTAGTGGTATATAGGACACTGTTCGCTGACCACATTAAGACTCCTGTCAAAAAATGGTTAATGAAGAAACATAAACTAGCATCAGCTAGTTGGGCAGAATGGACACGAGCAGATTGAATTTGGACAAAAAAAGTAAAGCAAGAGAGCACAAGATCATAGTTGGTAGCGAAATGTATCCAGTCTTCTCCCATCATCAATATTGATCTCAAACAAATAACAACAAAACTAGACAACTGATAAGCTTATATTTATTATTATTATTTTTCTCATATTTAATATATTTTAATTTGTTTTGAACCTTAAAGATATATTTTGAATATGTTTGTAGCTTAGAGCATATCTGGACTCAATTGATTGAAAGTGGATTCAACTTGCAATTTTACAAATTTTAATTTGGTTGTGGTGTTTCAAGATTTTGACAGATTGCCGATATTCCGGTAGAAAAATCATATCTTCAACTACAGAGGTCGGAATGGAGTAATTCTTGATTCATTAGAAAGCTAACATCTGGAGCTACAATTCACATGCAGATCATGAAACCCAGTTTGCATGTTAAAAGGGTCAAATTCACCTTCAAAGTCACAATTTACAAGTCATCGCTGGTTCAGAAGCAGTTGCGATATTTTGGGCATATCTTTTTTGCTGTAGATGTCCGTTTTATATGATTCAGGTGTCATTTCAAAGCTAAGGAGGTCTACAACTTTCATGCTTTGAGTTTTGAGAAATAATGGTTGAATCAAGGTCCAATATCAGCTTGAAGTTGCTGTTGCTATTCTGGAGCATTGCTTGGCTGACGACTTTGAAACCTTTTAGTTATTTTGAATCTTTTTATTTGTTTGGGGGTAATTTTGTAACAATATAAAAAGTTTATGGAGTTTTTATGAGTTTAGCACACTAGGTTTTTTTTTATGTGTTTAAAGGCGTGGCTACCGCCAGGGGGTACGCTATCTTTTTTTCAACAGTTTTAGTTTTTTTTATTATTATTGTTCTTTGTTTTTCTTCCAAACATGAATGAGTAATTTTTCTGGTTCAGTTTTAGGGATGATTTCCATCGTCAACACTAGTTGTGAGGATTGATTTTACTTGCTTAAATTCTCTTTAAATTCAAGTACTTAGTTCTTTGTTGTTCAGATTTATTACAATTAATTTTCCTGTTCTCACTTGTTGGATTGGTTATGCGATTGCAAATTTGCTTGATTTTCTTTCAATCGCTTAGGTGAAGAATTCAATTAGAAGCAAGTGAATTGATTAGATATTACTTTTATTTCTGGTTAGTTCATACGAAGAAGTAAGATAGGTTAAATTGTTTAAGCTTTTGGATTGTTGCTTGGAATAAACTTTTTGGTTCCTTGATCTTAATGCTGATTTTGAGATAATTAGAAATTGCTTTTCAATATCTTGTTACTCAAAATTAAGAAATTAATCTAAAGCTTTTTCTGGTTAATTTTCCTATTGAATTCTTTAGGTTTTTTTTAGCTTTAAAGAGAATCCTGTTTATTTGCTTGGATTGAAGAAATATTTTCTTTCGATGATCAACTGCGTGATTAGAATGGATAATCAACCCTGAACTGAGCGTTTTTAGTATTGGTTAATTTTATTTTGAGTCTACAGTTAATTTAATTCAGCATTCAACTAAAAAAAAAACCCTAACCTTTTATTTCAGTTTTCTGACAGGAAACTTTCGGTTAAGAAATTTATTTTAGGATTCAATCTAGTTTTCACTGCTAGATTACAAATTTATTTATTCTGAGTTGTTAGGGATACTAGAATTATTTTTTGCGGTTTCAACGACTGATCAAAAATTTGGCGCCATTGCCGGGGAGATTTCTTTTTCTGTTAAAGTTTCATTTTTATTTATTTATTTTGTTTCCTTTCTTTCTTTATCAGTAAACTAACTTATGCCAAGATCTTCTCATATAAGTGAATTAGTGTTTGATCTAGAGATTGAGAAGACAGCAAAGGCAAATAGTAAATAAAAGAGGCAAGTGGTCAATTTTATAGCTTCGATATCTGCGAACAGCTACTTAGAAAGTGAAGAAGAAGCAGTTATTACTGTAGAGATGACAGCACAAAAGAAGCAGTTATTACTGTAGAGATGACAACACAAAGAACATTAAGGGAGTTGGCAATTCCCGATATTATCTAGCAACCCCTATGCATCGATTTTCTTGATTTTAGGGTAGCATTTGAATTAAAATCTGGATTAATGCATTTATTGCATACTTTTTGTGGTCTTGCAGGTGAGAATTTCATATAGTTTGTTCGACCATGAAACCATAAAGAGTTACAGAGGAATAGATTAAACTGAGAGCTTTCCCGTTCTCATTGGCAGACAAGGCAAAAGGCTAGTTGTACTACATTCCCTCCGGTTCGATCAGAACCTGGAATGACCTAAAGAGAAAATTTTTGGAAAAGTTTTTTTCAGCTTCAAGGGTTGGAATGATTAGCAAGGGAATCAGTGGGATTCGACAGTACAACGGAGAAAGTCTCTACGAGTACTGGGAGAGATTCAATCAGCTATGTGTGAGCTGCCCACATCACCAGATTTTTTATCAACTGTTGCTGTAGTACTTCTACGAAGGGCTACTATTCATGGATCGATGTATGTTGGATGCTGCAAGTGAAGGAGCACTTGTAGAAAAGACTCCCGAAGAAGCAAAAGACCTGATTTCTAAAATGGCAGCCAACTCACAACAGTTTGGGAGATGGGTAAACCAAGTATCGAAGAAGGTAAATGAGATAGGAACTTTGAGTATTGAAGCTCAACTTTCTGAACTAACATTTCTTGTTAGACAAGTTGCCTTGGGACAGGACCAAAATTTTAGAGTTTGTGGCATTTGCTCTACTTAAGGACACTTTACTGACTCGTGCTCACAGCTGCAAGAGGATACAACACCATAAGTGAATGTGGTAAGCGGGTTTGTTAACCAACCAAGAAGGTATGACCCCTATCCCAATCAATACAACCCTGGTTGGAGAGACCACCCGAATCTGAAATATGGGCAACCAAACAATCGGCCGCCGTATCCATCCGCCAGTTACAACAAACCAGCTCCTCTACCACAGAACCAAGCACTAAATTTAGGTATGACTTTAAAATATATTGTGAAAGCTTTGGCCACTAACACCTAAATGTTTCAACAGAAAACAAGGGTTAGCATTAAAGACTTGGGGAACCAAATTTTACAACTGGCAACCTTATTGAACAAAGTTGAAGTTGAAAAAGCGAGGCTGCCATCTCAAGCTGAAATCAACCCAAGAGAGCATATTATTGCCGTGACCCTTTAAAGTGGCAAAGAGGTGCAAACCATCACATAAAAAATAGCATCACTTAAAAAGGAACAAGATAGCCTAAAACCATCACTATCTGATGCACCAACTAAGGAGGTAAGCAACAAGCCAATTTTTCCAAAATTAGCAATTCTGATCCCACCTCATTTTCCTGGCAGGTTGGCTAAATCAAGGAAAGAGGAGACCGAGTAAGAAATTCTTGAAACTTTTAGATAGGTCGAAATCAACATACCATTGCTGGATGCAATTAAGCAGGTGCCGCGGTATGCCAAGTTTCTAAAGGAGCTGTGCACCAATAAAAAGAAGTTGAAGGTTGATGAGACAATTAAAGTTGGGAAGAATGTGACAGCAATAATCCAAAGAAAGTTGCCTCAGAAATGTAAGGACCCTGGTATGTTTACTATACCATGTGTAATAGGCAATTTTAAGGTGGAAAACGCTATGTTAGATTTAGGAGCCTCAATTAATGTCATGCCATATTCAATATATGCTTCTTTGAAACTTGGACCTTTGAATGAAATTGGTGTTGTGATGCAATTAACTGATAAATCGAATGCATATCCTAGGGGCATGGTTAAGGATGTTTTTGTGCAAGTAAATGATTTAATTTTTCTTGATGATTTTTATGTGCTTTTATTGTAAACATTGATTACAATGTTTGATTTAGATATGGGGGAGTGGGTAGCTTGAGCCATAATTTTCTACTTTTAAAATCTTTGAACTCAAATTTTTTTTTACTCATGCTTTTGAGCATCGATCTGAATTGTTAAGATGATTTCACCTTTTTGGTTCTTGAATGCTTAGCTTAAGTGTTGTGTTAGTAATTTATTAGTCTTTATGCAACTCTCAAATTTTATTTTTAAATTGTTTTTACAATTTTTGATCAAGCTAGTTGATAGTTATCTTAAGAAACTGATTTTTTCATCAAATTTGTGTACTTAGTACATTGATTTAAACATTGTGAGATTATGAGCTTATTAAGTTGAATATGCGGTTTGTTCGGTTAATGGATTATTTGAATCACTTGAGAAAAAAATAAAAATTGTTTGACTTGTTGCATTCTGCTAAAAAAAAAATTGCTATTTCGCTGTTCTAGATATTGAAGTAGGTTGGGGTATTCTCCTAAAGCAAGAGTTGATCACTGCTCGAAAAGGTACTAGGTACATGAGTATGCTCAAGGACCACTTTAGAGTTGTATCAAGTTAATAGCTTGGGTATGGTAGAGCCTTTATTATACACTCGCTAAATGGCGGAATACAAGAGAAATGACAAACAAAAAAAAATAAAAAAAAATAATTTCAAGCAAAAAAAAAAAAAGAAAAAAAGCAAATTCTCAATTAATTTCTAATTTTTCATGGGTTTATGGTAAGACTGGTGGTGCTTTTTGAGTTCTTATATACCTGGTTTGTTCTCTTTACTTCATGCGATGGTTTTCTCAGATTTTTAACGATTATTGTTGCTAGCTTGAGAAGAAATTGTTTTCAAGGACTTATTTAGTTTTGAGTTGCTATTGCCAAGTAGATTACGTGCTTAATTCCTCTTGTTAAGTTTTTCAAGACCCTTGGATTTGAAATTATCTTACTCCGTTTAGCTCAAAAGTATGTTTCTATTTTGAGTTTTGCCCGGGGACGAGCAAAAGCTAAGTGTGGGGGAATTTGATAAGCTTATATTTATTATTATTATTTCTCTCATATTTAATATATTTTAATATGTTTTAAATCTTAAAGATATATTTTGAGTATGTTTTGTAGCTTAGAGCATATCTGGACTTAATTGATTGAAAGTCGATTCAACTTGCAATTTTACAAATTTTAATTTGGTTGTATTCTTTCAGGATTTTGACAGATTGACGATGTTCCGGTAGAAAAATCATATCTTCAGCTACAGAGATCGGAATGCAGTAATTCAAATGCAGTAATTCTTGATTCATTGGAATGCTAACATCTGGAGCTACAATTCACATGCAGAACATGAAACTCAGTTTGTACGTTAAGAGAGTCAAATTCACCTTCAAAATCACGATTTACGAGTCATCGCTGGTTAGGAAGCAGTTGTGGTATTTTGGGCATATCTTTGGTTGTAGATGTCCGTTTTATATTATTTAGGTGTCATTTCGAAGCTAAGGAGCTATACAACTTGCATGCTTTTAGTTTTGAGAAATAATGGCTGAATCAAGGTCGAATATCAGCTTGAAGTTGTTGTTTCTTTTCTAGAGTATTGCTTGGCTGACAACTTTGAAGCCTTCTAGTTATTTTGAATCTTTTTATTTGTTTGAGTTACTTTTGTAACAATATAGAAAGTTTAGGAAGTTTTTATGAGTTTAGCACACTATTTTTTTTTATGTGTTTAAAGGCGTGGCTACCGCCAAGGGATGCGCTTT
This sequence comes from Aquilaria agallochum, assembly GCA_000696445.1. Classification (NCBI taxonomy): domain Eukaryota; kingdom Viridiplantae; phylum Streptophyta; class Magnoliopsida; order Malvales; family Thymelaeaceae; genus Aquilaria; species Aquilaria agallochum. Next base: position 20,265 of record KK902799.1, on the reverse strand, counting down.
CTCTCTTTCAACAGTTTTAGGTTTTTTTATTATTATTGTTCTTTATTTTTCTTCCAAACATGAGTGAGCAATTTTTCTAGTTCAGTTTTAGGGACGATTTCCATTGCCAACACCGGTTGTGAGGATTGATTTTACTTGCTTAAATTCTCTTTAAATTCAAGTACTTAGTTCTTTGTTGTTCAGATTTATTGCAATTAATTTTCTTGTTCTCGCTTATTGGATTAGTTATGCGATTGTAAATTTGCTTGATTTTCTTTCAACCGCTTAGGTGAAGAATTCAATTAGAAACAAGTGAATTGATTACAGATTACTTTTATTTCTGGTTAGTTCATACGAAGAAATAAGATAGGTTAAATTTTTCAAGCTTTTGGATTGTTGCCTAGAATAAACTTTTTGGTTCATTGATCTTAATGTTGATTTTGAGATAATTATAGAAAGGCTTTTCAATATCTTGGTATTGAAAATTAAGAAATTAATCTGAAGCTTTTTCTAGTTAATTTTACTTTTGAATATTTTGGGTTCTTTTTAGTTTTAAACAAAATCCTGTTAATTTACTTGGATTGAAGAAATATTTTCTTTTGATGATTAACTGCCGTGATTGGAATGGATAATCAATTCTAAACTGAGCATTTTTAGTATTGGTTTATTTTATTTTGATTCTACAGTTAATTTAATTCAGCATTCAATTCAAGAAAATCCCCTAACATTTTATTTCAGTTTTCTGACATGAAACTTTCAGTTAAGAAATTTTTTTTAGGATTCAACATGGTTTTCACTGTTAGACTACAAATTTATTTATTTTGAGTTGTTAGGGACACCAGAATTATTTTTGACAATTTCAACGACTAACCAACAACCCATCATCTCCAAACAAACATCTCTCCGTTTTCACATGTGTCCTATCTTTATTTACCATTCAGTTTCTTTAACCACTAAAATAGCCCAAAAGTTGAACAGTCCAGGTACTAGCGGCTAAATAGATAGAACCGTTGGTAACACAAATGTAACTTTTCCAATGGTTTTACGTTGGTGGAAAGTAAGTCCAGTTCGGGGTGGCCCAGATTTAAATGAAATGGCGCATTTCACTTAAATGGTAACCAACGGTCTGGATGATGGTAACTTTTTTAAATACTTCCAGCACCTCTTTCCTCAAGAACCTCGATTGACACTTCTCTCGCCAACCTGTTGCTGTTTGCCACCCCAACCTCGCCATAATAGCCATCGGAGCTCATCTACCTATCGTCTCATGCCAGAAATGAGTGGTAAATGCTAGATCTAGTGCCAATTACATTTGGTATGTACACATTTTCATTGATTTATTCATATTTTAACATATATCATCATTTTGAATGGTTTAACAAATGTTGAGTTCTAAGCTTTATTTTTTCATTTGTTAGCTTCTTCTCTAGATGTTTGAGCTTCGCCATTGTGTTCCTTCGGCTGTTGTTCACTTGAGAGCTAAGTTTTTATTTATTTTTCCATTGTGAAATCTGAAAATGAGTGTGATTTTGAGGAAAATAATGGTTGGAATGATTTATTTTTTCACAAAAACTGTTTTGTTGTTCATATGCTTCCTACATTTCCCTAGTAATTTGTTTTGGCTATGTTTATTTTAATTTCTGTTTTTGGGTTATTTTTTATTTTTTGGGTATGTTTAGAGAAAAGGTGAATTTTTGTCTACTTACTTTGTTGTAATTTGTATTTTTTTTTTTTGGGCCAAGGTATGATTTTTTTATATAAATTTACTGTTATATTCGGCCGTTATAGTTAATTATTTTTTTATTTTCAATTTTCGGTTTTAATTAGGAAATATTCAAGCTATCTATTATTAAGTGTTATAATTATTTATGTTACTCCCTCCGTCCCATATTCTTTGCACCATTCACTTTTTAGCAATTAATCTATGATTTCTTATTATCAACATTTTAGTATATAAATGAAGAACTTTTATATAAGAATGATAAATCAACACATATAGTTTCTAAATATATTTTTAAAATTTTTTTTGAATAAATTTAAGTCAAATTATGTGAAAAAGTCAAATGTTGCAAAAAATATGGGACAGAGGTAGTATATGTTATTGTTATATTATTCTTTGTCATACTATTAATTTTCTCATAAATGTGTGTTAAAATGCATAACACTTTTTCTTGCCTAGTTTAGATTTATCATATGATTCACATAAATTATTAGTTTTTAAGAATATTCATGTGTTTCATGTTTTATACTTTAATTAATGTCCAAAGTTGTTACATATGTGTGAATGTATTGTGCATGAAAAATAGTATGGCCATGGTTCATCTCCTCTTAGATAAGTTGGTCCCCGACTTCGACACCTAGATTTGGTAATGTAAATGACAACTTCAAATTTCCCTCACTAGACTTGTAACAAGAAAGATTTTTGCCCAGTGTATATAAAACATTCAGCATCTGAAGGATCCCAATAGTTTTTTAGAGGGAGAAGCAAGAGCTTCTCACTTTAGAAACATCCCCCCTAAAAGCAAGAGCATATAACTGTAATTAGTATATACTACTCATAATAAAATAAATTTAAGAAAATTAATGACCCCTTGTTTTTTATTTTTTATTGCATATCCTCAACTTCTGCGCACCACTTACCATATAATAATAATGATAATAATAATTATTATTATTATTTTCATAATAGCTCCCTAGCCATGCTGCCAACCACTGTGGAAAAAAGCATAGCATGACCCATTGATGTTAACATCTCCGTTTAGGAACAACTTTTGTGATTTTGGATAACTTTTTTTCAACTATTGATATAAAAATGTTGAAGTTAAAAGCTAAATACTACTATTGGATAGCTTTTTAAAAACTCTAACCCTAATCTCTCTATGTGTCTTGTTGAGTTTGTTGACTCATATCTAAGAAGTATAAAAATTGTTGTTTTGTTTATGAGTTGGTTTTAGTTTTTATATTTATTTAGGATTTAATTTTCTTATTTTGATATGATTTGAGTTTGTGTATGATGTAAAAAAAAAACTTGTTGTTAGGGTTTTTTGCATGGAATAAAAGTCAATGTAGTAAAGAGACAATATGTGATGATTTTCAAAAGAGAGAGAGGACTGAAATTGGGGAGGACTAGATACGATAAACCTTTCCTACTTCTCATATCTTATAATTGTGTGAGGGCAAGATTTAGGATTGTCCATGATATGCAGGAGATATATAGGCTAACGTGAATACAAAAGACATACTTTTACTATAATCTCTAAGTTTTATCCCAGTGGATTTCTCTCATCTATAGATGTTGGCCAGTTAAGAGCCAAACCACATTAAGTTTGTGTGTCAGATATTTTAAAATAAATTTGTAAAAATTTGTTATATAAAACATTGTAAACTAAACTTTTAAAAATTATTATACTGTTACTCTGAATTAATAGATTTCATTTGTTAGGACCTAAATTAAACAGTTGATATGCATAAACTAACACAGAATGAAAATTTAATGTTACCATTGTTTGTGTAAGCAGTGAGACGGGAAAAATAAAACATTGGTCTTGAGAATAGGAATAATTATGGTCCTGGTATAAGGTCGACAAACATTTATTTTATCATTGAGAAGATCACGAAGCACAAGACTAGGAAGCCATGAAGACGGAAAAACAAAGCAAAACACAGAAATAATTATTGCTACTATTGCAATGCATGTGCAGTTCCTAGTATAATGAAAGGCAAAATGCCTACTATTTTGCGATCAGGAGCGCACTTGAACCAACATTAGAGCATTATATAAAGGAATAGGGAGGTCAGGTTCGAACCTTATCCTTCATATCCGGCCCCTTAGTCATAGGCAAAAGGACTGGAGATAGTTGCTGTTTAATTATTACTGTAATGGGTTCCATTTACAGGCTAGTACCAATCGTTTGTAATTAGGGAAAATTCATCATTATTCGTAAATGTGTTTGCGGTTGGAAAAGAAATTGAATTGGCCAAACTCACAAAGAAGGAGGATTAATTATAACAATCCCGAAAATTATAACAAGTAGGTTCTTTGCTGATAAAAACAATTATAATCCCTATAATTCTTATATCTAACCCAACACATCCAACAAAGTCTAATAAATTTAGTTCCCATATGAACACAAACAATAACTGCAGATAACGCGCAACAACCCATATGCAATAACATTCATGAAGCTTATTGATAAATAGTTTAATAAGAATATTAATTGTCACTGATTTCTTACTGGCAAGAAACGCCAGCTGCCAGGTGCAAGTCGTCTTTCACTCTTTCTGTATACGAATTAGCTGACTGCGAGAGGCATATATAGAAATTCCAACTCATCTTCGTTTATTCAAATTAGAATTTCCAAGTTAATAATTAACTTCTGAGCTTTATAGACTAAGAATTTTGTAATATTATTAGGTTTTCTGATTCATCATCTTGGATCCGAAAAGAGTTGCACCGGACATCTTTTTATACAAACTATATATATAAATGCCAGTGTGAGCGCATTAACACTAAAATTTCTAAAACTTCGGTCGAGACAGATGTGCGGTATATTTCTTCTTATTTCTTTTTAAATCGCGGTATATTTCTTCTTATTTCTTTATAAATCATATACATTGATGTACCATATACATATATAAAATATAAAACATTACAAGAGAAAAGGGTATTTGAGATAAGAAAAAGTATAGGAAGAGTGTAGGGATTTCCCATTTATTACGATAAAAACCGTATGACAAAATTGTAGGAAATACTCGTGTTAGAAATACAAAGCGTAGGATAAGTGTAGGATTGTCTGACGAATTTTTAACACCATCAGTCCAACATTTTTTTAGATATTTAATACCTATGCTTTTTTTGACAATTCTTGTCCAACGGTTTTCTGACAATTTTGTCTTACGGTTTTGTGACAATAATTGTCCTATGGTTTTGTGAAAATTTCTCTCTTACAGTTTTGTAACAATTAGTTCCTATGTTTTTTCACAATAAAAACCCTATGATTTTGTGACATTTTTGTGACATCTCAGTTATTTTTTTTAAATAATACACTTAGATATATCTATGTATGGTATATTATATATTAATATTATATATACGTATATAGATAGACGTAATGAATATATACATACATACATACATATATTAATTAAACTAATAAAATAGTATTTAAAATTTTTGATTACAATTAATAGATAAGCTAAAACATTTACATTCTAATAAGATCAACTAATAATAGTCAACCAGATATAGAGTCGGGCTGATCATCGTCATCTCATTGGGTACTGCCATCATCATCATGCGGAGTCAAGGATCCGGTTTGGAAGTTAGCTGGGATAGTTGATGCAAGTATGATTCCTTGCTCGATCAATTTGTTCATCATGGCGTTCACTGAAGCATTGGTGTCCACCTGGGGAGGTTGGCTAGTCTGACCCTGCTCACGAACCTCCACTTCATGGTTCGTTATGAAAGTTAGTGACCGAAAAGCACAAAGGTGAAAAATTTAATGGCTAACAAACAATAACAGCCAACAAACCATGATCTAACTAATGATAATTGTGACAACTCTCCTAGTCAATGAAGGGTTTAGACTGGGTAAGTACTTTTATTTAAGTGTTTTTACTTAAGTACCTCAAGTTAGCACCTTGTTAAGCAAGAAAGATAAGCTAAGTTAAATAAAAATGAGTTATTAAGTGTGGTTTGGCACCTAAAAGTCAAAAAGGGGCAAAATGGTAATTTTGACCCAAGTGAATGGTATGACCATAATTTTTGATGAAATTGGGGTCATGTAAGGAATTTTGACTAAGTAAGTCAAGACCATTAGTTTTCCTAGATTTTAGAACCATATTTGAAGGAAAAGTGTAAAAAATTTCATTAAGTTCTCAATTGAGCCATTTACATCTTAAGTGGCTTAAGTGTCCAAGAGGTTAAGTGTAGGAAGCTTTTGGGCGTCCTTTAGGATCAAGGAGTGATGGTTTTGGGTGAGTATTTAGTAACCAAAGTGAAACAAACGAGAACTTGAGGTTTAAGGGACAAGAAAACAAGAAGTATGCCTTAGTGGGGGTGGTTAAGATATTTTTGGAAGTTTGACTCCTTTGTACCATTTGTTTCTTCCCAATTTCGTAGCTCCCTCTCCCCACCAGAAATTCTGCATCAAACCTCCCCAATTCCACAAGTTTCCATTGTTTTTGATGGTCCTAAGGAGAATCCATTAAGCCTCAAACTTGTTTTTGGAGTTCTTGCTTCCAAATGGCTATTTTATGCTTGTTTTGGGCCTAAAACATAAGGTAAGTTTCTTAATTTTTTTGGAGCTGGTTCTAAATTGTTTGTGTAGCTAGAAATTGTGTTGATTTGGTGTTCTTGGTGCCATATCATGTTGGTTTTAGGATTCGAACTCAAAAGAGCTTAGTTGAGCTCAAGTGAGCTTGTGCTTTGATTCTTGCTTTGTGACTGAATTTGAGGCAAGGTTCTTGTTAAGTTAGCTTAAATAATGCATAGAAATGTAGTATTATGTCTGGAAATGAAGTAGAAACAAGACCCATGTGAATTGGACTTGGGATGGGAAAGTTTGGGTAAGTTTCGTGCAAGTTTGCACGCTGTTGCGTAATGCTGTAGTACATTGGCGACGCGTCTCTGTTGGCGACTTTATTTGGCGATGCGTCGCCGGTGGTGATGGGAACTAGAGACGCGTCATCGTTAGACGTCAGGATTCCAGAGCGTTGGTGCCTTTGGCAACGCATCACCGATGTCGCCAAGCATTAGTCCCTTAAGCTTGGGGCATTCTAAGAATGTCTCAAACTCTCGATTATCATCCCTAGGCTAAGTTAGGATGTTCCGTAGTCTTGGTTGGGTCTAAGACTCATTCCTGAGTTAAGAATTATGCGTTATTTAAGAGGTAGCTAAGTATTGTGGTTAAGGTAGAGTTAAGTAGAGTGGCTATGGGCTAAAGGTGCTCAAGTTGTCAAGAAGGCACTAAGGAGGATTAAGTCAGTTTTAGAGGCTACATTGGCCTAGGAGAGAAAAGACTTAGACATAATGGAATTGAATAAGAAACCTAAGGAAATCCTAAACGAACTACTTGGTTTGGTAAGTGAGCCACTAAGGAGCTCTACGTTAAGCTCCAAGAGCTTAGCAAGTTAAACCACATAAGATGGCTACCATGTACGATGAATTAAGGGTAAGACAAGTAAGTGTGAGGGAAGGTGACGACCTACTTTAGGACCCGTAAGTGGGACTTAAGGGAGGTAAAGTATTCGGGATACGAGGGCTATGTCTTAAGTACCTCTGCGGTTTGAGCTCACGGTAAGTATAGGGCATCTAAGGTACAAGAAGTCCCGAGGATTGTGTGAATTGCATATCATACATTCATGTATTGTATATCTTCCATGTTGTTGTCTTGTGTTGCTTATTGGTTGATTACTTGATTATTTGTTTGTCATATTTACATGCTTGCTTGCTTGCTATCTTCTTTACAGGTACCCCAAAGGACCCTTATTGAGTACATTCATGTACTCACTCCCTTAAGTTTGTTGTGCAGGTTCTAACACCGGGCCTAACAACTAGTGAATAATTGTGGGCTAAACTTTCTCTTTTACAGATACTCTTTCTCTAGAATCCTTGTGATTCTAAGTTTACTTGTGGACTAAACTATGTAGTAACTAAGTTTTATGCCTTTACAGTGTAGAGGCTAAGTGGTGCACAGAGACTAAGGAAGGGCTTATACTTGGAGCTTTGATAGCTCAAAGGTAGGGCTCAAGTAAAGGATCTTAGTTAAGTTTTTGTCTAGTGTATATAGTACATTGTGTACTAAGATGTTGCATCTATTAGGATACATTGTGCAGTAAAACCATTGAGTTACTTTTAGGTACGTGCTAGTGATGTTAAGTGTGCACAAACTATTACTTGAAGTCGAAATAATCAGTATTTCATTGTCTTAGCATGGTTTAAGTAAGTTATAATTGAAATGCTTGAGCAATATTCTTAAAATAGTTTACTTAATTGTTTGCACCACCAGGACGAAAGCATGCATATCTTCTTGCATGGTAGGCTAAAAAAAATAGTTGCACATAAATTATTTTAATTTATTGAGAAGTAATAGTTAGCCAATAGCAACTAAGTGGGATTCGCAGTCCCTAAGAGCCTATAAGCCAAGTAATTTGGGGCGTTGGGACCCCGTTCTACGACAATAATAAAACCCAAGGATTAATTTGTCAAACAATCATAACATGGATGGCAATCTAGCAATTGGGCCACAAACACAAGATTTCTTATTCTTTTTCCTCAATTTGTTCTGTAACTTTTGCAATAGCCCCCATCCATGTTCGGGCTTTCCTGGAATCAAGTGAGAAACAGCAAGGGTCCCGAGAACAGATCCCGATGCAACTAGCCATACAATCAGTTCTTTTCAACGCGTCCGGAAAAGATCTCGGTTCCGAGCTTAATTTAGCCTACCATGGATTTCTTTATTTTTTTTTATTAACAAAGGTAACAAAATAAAACAAGCCAATGAAAATAGGAGGATCGAAGCACCGATTACAAACCCAGTTGATTAAAACATGTTCCGGTCATATAAAACCAAAAACCAATTATATAATCGAAAAATCCCAAATTAATTCCATGCATTCTATGATCATGTAAAAGATTTTGATACCACATGTTGATTTTTCTAGTCGACCAATATCATACATAAAAGCATAGAATCACATAAATTAAGACTTGATTTAGACTTCATCAATAAACGTGGGCGAAACAAGATCAATAAATGCACAGGTCTTTTCCTTTATTCCACTCAGCAACTCTACCACTGGGTAGAAAACTTTTTCCCTAATCACTTTGCTAAAGGAGGGACCTAGCTCTCTATTTATATAGAAGTTCATGAGACTACCCATCATTGGCTACATAAACTCTATTGGCCCACACTTAAATAAACTCACATCTTTTATCATAATTAGAGTAGGGATGAGAAAATTTGACCCGACCCAAAAACCTAGACCAACCCACCACCCGAACCCAAAACCAACATGACCTAATTTTACCAGAAAAGTTAACGACATGAACTCGATTAAAGTTAAACACGAAAAAATCTAAAACCCAAATGACCCAAACCCGAAACAACTTGAACCCGAATTGACCTAAACCTGAAATAACTCAAACCCAAGATTGACATAACTCAAACCTGAAAAAACCCAAGTCTAAACTTGACAAGACCTGATTTTAACCCAAATCAACATAAAATATATGGTCAGCAAACATTTTAAAATTCATGATTGTTTATCTAAATTGTACATTAATTATGACCATACAATTCAAGAAATTCAAAAAGTGCTTCAAAAATATTTTTTGTTTACGTATCTTATGGAATTTAAAGTGCAAATTAGTAAAATAATTTGTCTTTGTTTGTTTAGAGTTCTTCTAGGATTTATTGGTTTAGATAACATAATAATTTTCAATATTATCAAATTTCAGCATAATCATATAAAGCTACTAAATCAAACTTTAATTTTTTATAATATAAAGGACTTATTTCAGCATTTATCATCGTTAGTTGCCTTCTACATTTGATAGTAAGACTAAATTATATAAAATTTTAATTCAAAGTACTAGTGAAGCATGCATGGGTTTGAGATGATTTGATTTCACAAAGTTCACATAGACTTGAGCTCGGATAACTTATAACATTTTTTCCCATTCAAAACCACAAAAGTCTAAAATCATGAACAATAATCTAAATCCTGAAGCAACATAACAAATCATTCCAATATCAAGTTTTGCAACTAAATAAAAACATCAAAATGAAAAAGACTATGACAACAATATGTCATGTCAAAAGTCTCAAGCAACAAAGGTAATGACAAAGTTTAAACTGTTTGCTTTCAAATATTTGTGTTTGTAAAACCAATGAATTGCCAAAATAATGCTAGTTAATGAAATACCAAACCAAAAATAAAGAATTATTTGTGTTAGTTATAAATTAAGTCATTGCCTAAAATGTACTAAAAAAACCCAACTGCCATAAAGTGGCTAGTAGTAATTTTACCTCTACACCAAAACCAAATTAGAAGATGCTTCAGAACTAGTAGGTTGCTCCAATTCCACTTCTATATCATTCAAATACTTCAAATCATACTCTCTAACTTCATTAATTGAGAAACAAAATTAGTACTAACTACCAAAGTGGTGGTATTAACAGATTTAAGGAGCATACTTATAAGGAAGAATTCCACCACGGCATCATAGATACAAGCGCTATGCTTATTCCAGACCGCTTTGAAAAATCTGGCTGTAAAGCCATCAAGACCAGGAGCACTATCTACAAGTATAGGCCATATGGCTTCCTTGACCTCCCTAACTGAAACAAGCTTAATCAAATCCTAGGACTGGTCCTCAATGAGGTAATTACCCTTTTGGATTAAGCTAACATTTAATCTCTCCACTATCAAATCTCATGGCCCTAGAAAAGCTAGTAATAATCTAGGAAAACCTTTAAAATCTGATTATGACCAAACTTGAAATTTTCAACTTTGTCCACCATTTCCCATATTTTATATTTGGCTCTATGCTGCAACATCTTTACATGGAAGAATTTTGGGTTAACATCAGCTTCTCTCATCCAATGTAACTTAATTTTTTATCTGTATAAATTTTGCCCAGCTTTTAAAAGTTTCCAAAGTGCTATGCGACTTTCTTTCTCAGAATGGATTAAAACCAGGTTGCCTATGTCTTGCTGTGGTTTGTTCTGAATTTCAGCTAGGTGAGCATAAGCTTCTCACACCTTTGTCTGAGTATTTGCATCGGTGCCCCTATTGATGCTCTTCAATTTTCTCTTAACAAACTGAAGCTTCTGAGTCAATTGATACATTTTGCAACCTTTGACATCTGCATTTATATATCCCTTGATCAACAAAGTGATGAAACTGAGGGTCCTCCAACCACAAACTCAATAATATGAATTGACCGTTTCAAGTAGACAAATCCTCATAAACCGAAACAAGCATGGGTTAGAGCCCTGCATGCCAAGGCAGCTATTAATATCAGCCAAAGAAAGGCAAATCCTCCATCCCAAGCTCCTTAAAGCAGCTATTAATATCAACAACGTCAGACTCTAATACAGGCTTAGAGCTCTCCTTTTTTGAAACTCTCCTCACCATATTAAAATCTCCCATAATAATCCAGGGGTCCAAAATGTTTTTCTATCACAGGCCAAGCCATAGAGATTTCCTTCCCATTTCTGAGCTGAAGGCATACAGAAAAGTAAACACAGATTTTTCGTTAGGACACAACATAGGCTTAACCATAACCCAATGAGTTGAGGCTCTAACCACTTTTAGGTTTAAGTCAAGTTTCCACGGGACAAGAATCCTACCATTTGGGTGCATAGAATGATTATTGTAGGATTCCTATTCCCCTTTGGTAACATCTAGCTAGCTCAACAAGTTTAGCAGCCTTGATTCTACTCTTTAAGATTGAAAAAATCTGAACATTATTCACAGCAACAAACTTCAAAATCTCATAAATTTTGAGAGACTTACTATAATCTCTCACATTCCAAACTGCCACAACCATGATTTAGAAGTAGTAAAAGTGCCCCCTTATGCACCAGCAAGTTCTTCGTGGTATCTGATTTTAGTTTATATCCGGCAAAGTTCTTCACCAGTTTTTCTGCAAGCCTTTTTGCCTTTAACATTTGCTCCTAATGGCTGGAATATATTGGACAAATTTAGCACAAATTTCTCTGTAGCAGGTTTACTCAAGCTTGTCTTTGGGTCACTCTTTAGGGTAGACTTTAAGCTGGTCTCCTTTTCATCATTGGCATCAATACGCTGATTACTAGTTAGAAGCTGGTTCTGCTTAAGTTGCTCTTGCATTTTGGGGATCCATACTTGCAAAAATTGAGGTTTAGGCTTAACTCCTTTTTTTCTTACAAGATTCTGAGCTATGGCCAACCAAGGAGCAAGGAAAACAGAGCTGTGGAAATTTTCAAAAATGAATTGCACCTCAACCTGTGAACCGTTAGGCAGATTAAACTTTAGTTTTTCTAACAATAGCCTTCACTAAATCAACCTCCACCAAAGTTAAAGTATATGCGATGCGATCTTTAGTGGCTGTGAACTCATCAGTAACCACTGACTTTCCTACTTTACTGACAATTTTGCTCGGTGCTTTTTGAAATCCAAAGAACAAGAGGACACTTAATCTGCACCCATACTGGTACCTTTGATGTATCTTCTTTATGAAAATTGAAATTCATTGACCGATGCTTAAAGATCTATCGATAAACACCCATATATCTGACACCTTTACTTAGAACATTATCACAATTCACCTGATGGAGAAAATGGAAGATAAACTAACCTGATGGATGAGAAAATATCTCTAGTTTTGTAATGTCGATTGATGCCCAATTTTCATCCATAAATTTTTTCATCTAAGTGTAACTCACCGGGGTCGTCAACAATGTATCCGATGAAAATGTTGTCCTATCTTTGAACCTATTTAGCTATATCACTAGCTTCAATTTCCATGGGATCTGCATTATTTAGTCTTAGGAAGAATTGTAATTTCAATCCATTAGCCAGCCATCAATTATCTGCCAAAATTTGACTGTAAGACTTTCTTCGCTCAGCCTTGTCATCCTCATTCTGAACTAGTTTAGACTCTATTGCACTCCAATGGAACGGTATCCGCATGCTCTGATTCCTCCTCAAATGGGTCTTTTACTGCTTCCTTAAACTGGGCAAAATCCCTCTTGGAATCAATCGCAAAGTAAGTTCCTTCTTGCGATGGCCTCGTCTCTTTGCCATTCAATTGTGTTTGCAGAGTAGCTCTCCACCATGACTAACAGTGCACAACCCTAGCACTTGCGTTAGCTCTTATATTTCTTCTTTTTTTAAGATCCTCCAATCCATTTTTCCCTAAATGTATACTCCTTCCATCCCCAAAAACAATGCAATGTTTTTTTTGTTATCTAAAAAAGAATGAAATGTTTCCTAATTTAGTAACATTTTATGGCCAATTTTCTATGTTACCCTTATAATCCCTTACACGCCGCCGCTCTCCTTTATCTCTCGGCCCCTCCCCTATAAAATTACCCCATCCTAGTGAGACAGGAAGCAAGAGAGGGAAATGGATGCCAAAGATTCGATGCTTATTAGAAAGGGAGAGATTCAACCCAAATCGAAGATCGAAGATGATTAAAGATGATTGGAAGACAAAGAGAGATCCAACGATTCGAAGACGATAAAAAATGATTCAAAGAGGAAGAGGGATCTAAAAATTTGAAGATGATCGGAGATGATTGAAAGACGCTCGCTGGAGTGGGAGAGAGTGCGATGGGGATCGAAGACGATCGGAGGTGATTCAAAGACGATTTAGGGATCCGATGGAGATCGAAGACAACAATTAGATGGTGGAGATCGACGATGATTCGATGGCAGAGAACATTGGGATCGAACATTGTCCGAGCGAAGATCTGTTGGCTTTTGCTCTTCCAGACAGCATCGACAAAGGAGATAAGAGGGCTAAATCATCCAAAACTCAAAAATTGTTGATCCCCTAAAACACTGTGCCAGGTCAAACATTTTAGTCAATTTGGGATAAAGGGAGAAATATATTTGTATTAAATCTTCTATTTTTAAATAATTTCTATGTTTATAAATTCCCTAATAGTTTCTAGATCTATAATATATTTTCATATTTATAAATCAATTTTTTGCTTGTGATTAATATTAATATTTACTTTTTTAACATTTTATTCATTTTTCAATTTATTCAAAAAGAGAAGTATCATATTTTAAGACAAATATATTTTAACTAATCATCTTTTATTTTGAAAAACAATTCTCAACATAGGAAAGAAATCTACACATTCTATAATTTTTTTGCAACACATATTATAAATAATATATTAATTCAGCACATCATCAATTATATATGATTATAACATTAATTAAGTATATTTTTAGTCAAATGGTAATTAATTTTTTTGTAATATCTTAGCCTACCCAATGAAAAATTAATAAATTTTAATTATTTTTTACAATATTTTAAAAGTCAAAAAGTCTTAAAATGTATTACATCAATAAATGTGAAATTTAGTTGTGTATTCAGTAAATGCATTATATTCATTAATTTCCAGCATTTGACTTGTATACAAAGTAGAAAGTAAGTAACAAATCAATAAATAAAATTAAATAAAATATAAATATAAATTTAATTTTGGAAAACCCTCTCAAGAAGGTATTGAGTACATGCACAATTGTTTTCTGAGATTTTCGGCAAATGTACATTGGCCACGAAATAAAACTACTAAAACTTTGTCTAATCCAACTAAAAATAAAATAAAAAGAATAGACACATGTGCCGCAACATTAACATATAGAAAAAGTAGTAACCTCAAACAGGTTAAATCATGATTACAACTCTTTGTCGGAAACAATTGGTGGAACAAGAGGGAAAAGGGAGCCAAAACCAAGATTGACACATTTGAAAAAAAAAAAAAGACAGAAAATTTAAGCTAGATAAATATAAACCCTAGCTGTTAGTGGGATTACCACCATCAACCGCAAATAAGATCCACCACAATGTGAAGAAAAAGAACATGAAGAAGATGAAGAAAGATCCAAGCTAAGAAAAAGGGAAAAAACTGAAAATTAAATATCCACAATGAATTACCAACTAACATTCACTACTAGAAAAAGAAGGTTTACCAATGACCATTACCAACACACAAGCATTGGTAAATTGAAAACTACCAATGCTTAGCCATTGGAAGATGAACGTTGGTAAATAGATCATTGGTAAACAGTTTACCAACAGCCTAAAAGCTTAAGCTGTTAGTAATTTGCTACAGCTGCACATTGGAAATTTTTACATTAGGAAAATTACTAGCAATCGTAGAGCATTCTCAGTTTCCAACGGCCTAAACATTTACCAATGTGGAGGCATTGGTACTTTACCCACGTGTAAGGCTATTAGTAAATTTGCCAACGAATTAGGCCATTGGTAAATTTACCAACAGTTTCAGCAGTTGGTAAATTTACCAGCAGTTTGGCCATTGGTAATATTTCAAATGCAATGCAGTAGTCAGTTAGTAAACATTTTTTATATTTTTAAAATAAATTAGTTTCCAATACAAAGCCATTGGAACTGCTATTTATTTAAAAAAAAACATGCAAAAAGAACTAAATTAATTAATATTAAAATTTTCATTAAATTTAACTAAATTAATGTATGAAAAATTAAAAATTAATTTTAACAAAATTGACAAATTAATTAGTAAAAATATTGATAAAATTATATTTAGTAAGATTATATGTTATATTTACTACAATAATGTGTTATATTGACTAAAAATTATACTTAGTAATAGTATATAACAAAGATTTTATTAGTACAAAAAAATTCAAAAAAAATTATAAAAAATTATACTAAATCACAGCAATTCCCAAAATCATCAAATCTAAATCACAAAGCAAAAATCATGGAATTACAAAAACCAACATAGAGCAATTTCTAGAATCATCAGATCTAGAGAACATAAAAAAATGTCCATGTGATCTACACAATATTCACAACAATCTAAAATTAGGACTGATGAACCCAAGAAAATAAATGGCTGTGGTTGAATGATGAGACTGAAGCGGACTAAGGCGAAGCTCGGCATGCAGGGGGCGATGGGCGCATGCAGCCGAGGAGGATAAGCTAGTAGATCGAGGCTGGCAATGACGATGAAGGAGACGATGGACAACTGACGTGGACAGCGAGGGCTTTGAACAGATTTGAAGGCGGGAACCAATGACGAGAAGGGTTAGGGCCAATGGAGATGGAAACAAGGGAGGGAGATTTGACAGGCAGAGGGGTGGTCGAAGGAGATGCCGGTGGTGAGAGAGGCGAGAGATGGCTGACGATGGTGAGAGATTGTAGCAACGTGATTTTTAGGAGTCGCCACCAATCAGTTTTCCTAGATCGATTGGATACCTGAAAAAATGGTCTGCGAGAGATTCTAAGATCGTGAGTCGGTTACACTAAAATAACTCTATTAAAGCGCCCGGGAAATGGTACCATGGGGTTCAGTTTTACCTTTTCCTAACCATTTATTTCTTGATCTAATCTTTGATTTAAAGTGATTTTTATGAATTTTTATCTAATTTTTAATTTCAAACCGGGGATCTTATCAGACCAACCGAATATGGAACAAATAATCCGTCTCGGGATTTTATCAAACCAACGAGAACTAACATCCTGAAAAATAAATGTCAAGTACTAAAAATATAAAAAGAGTTATCTTCATTTGATTTCTTGCTAATGTCTGGATAATAAGAAAAATAAATAAAATCTAAGCAATTAAAAAAAACTAATTATTATTTATTCTAAGACACATTATGAGATCCTAAAACCAAATTGCATAATCCCAAAGTTAGTTAATAAAAATAAAAGATGACTGAGGTAATTTAAGAGAATAAAATAGAATAAACCAAAAACATGCTCGGTGAAATTAACGACTAAATTTAATGGGTGCCCAAAAACAAACAAACAAACAAAAGAAACAGAGAAAAGTAAACAATAAGAAACTTGCTGTCAGTGATTGATCTGCAAATAGAAGAACGTTAGTGACTCAGATGAATAAAACAAATAAATCCAGGGGCTAAACGAAGGTTATACCAAAAAGTTGACTGGGCGGGTCGAATCTGGGTTCTGAAACGGGTCTGATTTCGGATCCTCTTCGATTCGGTGATCAGACGATGAGCAGCTGGCGGCGGAGGGAGCACCGGCGCTCGGGCGGTTGGGGAGGACGACGGCGACGACGAGACGAGGCGGCGATGGCGGCGACGACGCGAACGGCTAGCCGACGATGGATGGTGACGCGGTGGCCGGGGAGCCCAGTGAAAGGGATGGCGGCGTCGGGCTAGGAGGGGTTAACGGAGAGACGACGGAGAAGGGTGGTCGACGAACGGGAGAGGAAGACAAAGGCTTGAGGCTGGAAGACGACAAGTGACGGAGGGGAAGTACCAAGGGTGGCGGCGCAATGGGGGAGAAGCTTAGGGTTTCTGGGAAGAAGGGAGGAGAGGCAGGGTTTAGAGTTGCAGTTTTCCCTTTTTCGGGATTGGGAGCTTAGGGCTTTCGTCTCTCTCCCTTTTCTAAGCCACTAGTGTCACATATTTATACTAGAGAGTCCTAGTCGAGATTAACTAGGTTATCCTTGATTAAAACTTCCCCAAATTCAATTTTTAAGATTTTTGGAAAAAATACTGATTCAAGTCCTAAATTCTGTACGAATTTCACTCGACCCCAAAACTTTCAGAAATTGTCAGATTAGCCCAAAACTTTGCAAAAGTCCCAGATTTTCCTGAAATCTCGCAAAATCGCCAGATTTGACTAAAACTCTTCAAACTTGACAGATTTGCCCCAAACCTTTGAATTTTGCTCAAAACTTTCTACAAATCTCCCATTTTCTCCCAAACTTTCTCTTTTCCCAAATTGACCCCACAACACTTTTAAGACTCCAAATTAGTACCTAAACTAAATTAACTCCTATTTCTACCCTAGATGACCACTTTAAACTCCCCAAAAATCGACAATTACCTAAAAAGACTAAAATGCCCCTATAAAAATCAAAATACTCCTAAATTAATTTTCTCAGCCTAAAACTTAAACAAAAGTCAGTGCCCGGACAAAATTGGGTGTCAACAGCTGCCCCCATTTGCATGTCTCATAGAATATGACGCATGCAAAACCATTACTAAATTTTGTCGGCCTTACCTAGACGATGCGAGCCTTCTCATCGCTGAAACCTTGAGGAGAAGGAACCTTCCTCTCCTCCCCTTTGAGGTTAAGGAACTTTCCTTATTACCTCTATGATAGAAACTTTCCTATCATTTGGGAATCCAAGGAGAAAAACTTTTTGCTCCTTGATTACCAAGCCTAGGAACTTTCCTAGCCTTTTGCAATAAGAACCTTCCTACTGCTTCCAAACATAAGAAGAAAAACCTTTTTCTTTTTTGTGAGGTTAAGGAACGTTCCTCAGTACCTCTACGATAAGAACCTTCCTATCGTCTAAGAATTTAAGGAGAAAAACTCTTTCCTCCCCGTCTACCAAGTCTAGGAACTTTCCTAGGCTTTTCGCAATAAGAACTTTCCTATTGCTTCAAAACCTAGGGGGAAAACTTTTTCCTCTTTTCTTGACGGGTTAAAGAACCTTCCTCACCCTTGTCCCTATAGAAACCTTTCTACAGAAGAGAGAAACTTTTCTCTCAATCTTAACTTTGGTAGAGAACTCTTTCACACCATGATCTAAGAGATAGAGAACCTTACCACCTCTTGTAGCCTTCGAGGTAGAGAACACTGTCTCTTACAACTTCTAAATTTCTTTGAGGTAGAGTACCCTAACTCTTTACCACCTCCAAATTCCTTTGAGGTAGAGCACCCTGACTCTTTACCACCTTTGATGACTTTTGACGTAGAGAACCCTGTTTCTTTACAACCTCTAAATATTTGAGATAGAGCATCCTGACTCTTTACCACCTCTGTAACTTGCCTATCTTCTTCTCTTATTGCTTTGATTGCTATCAATGAGAATTTGAGTGGGCTTGTGTAAGACGTACCTCGTTACTCACCTGAAGCCCTTGTTTATGCTTAGTAGTGCCATAGTTACCTCCTGGATGTGCTTTCCCTTTTGATTCCTGTTATGTAAATGCTATGCATGCATAATGTGAGATGTAATGAATGCAAAACATGCACGACTGATGACTCTCTTTATTATCTTGACTTCCTTCTGTTTGTGTTTTGCTGTCCTCGCCTACTTGGTCGGATGGATCTGGTTCTTCTTGTCTCTGTTTT
>KK902798.1:41119-51533 GCA_000696445.1 Aquilaria agallochum | reverse complement strand
AGAGTCTGGCCCAAACGGGTTTTCTGGCCACTTGTTTCTCCACCCTATCTATCCGTGCTAATATCCTCTCCATAAGCACTGTGGCATTAGGCCCTTCTTCAGGGAAGCGAGATTGCCGGCGCCTTTTCGGGGGGCGAGTTCGGCACTGAGGGGACAAGGACCTCACCTCAGGCAGCGAACTTCTTTGCTGCAAGACCCTCGGTCGCTCAGACCTCTTCTGCCCCACAGGCTGTTTCCCGAGGGGACTATTTTCTGTGGACGATTCTTCGCGCGGATCTCCGCTTCCCAAACTGCAATGAGTGGACTTCGGGCTTCTCTCCCGAGGGCGTGCTGGTGAGGGAAGTCTCTGGACCTGTGCTTGCTGTGGCCATCTTCGGTCGATCTGCTGTGTCATTTCAGACACGACCGAACGCTGAAAGTCTTTCAGGAAGCTCCTAGTGATTACTAGAGGGCGGTCTTCCTCGGGCACAGAAGTCTCTGGGAGTGTTTGCTCAGCAGCCGGTTGTGTCTCAGGCGCGGACGGGGACTTTGGGAGCCCCTTGTCCTTAGAACGCAGAGTTTCAACGACGGCGATCTCAGAGCGGGTTCCCACAGACGGCACCGAATGATGGCGTGGAGCCTCATCGTTTATAGTCATGGTGACTGGTGGAGAGACTTCTGGGAGGAAGGACGCCTGGAGGATTGATCACCCAAGGGAGTGTGCCTGAAAGCTCAGAAACGAATGGTTAGGAGGCCCCCGGGGTATTTTTCCGGGGGGGGGAGCCTCCGACGCCCAAGTCAGTGGTTGGCTAAGAAAAAGGCAAAGGTAATAGCACACAGGGCTAAAGAGTCTTGCCTGGTAATTTTCTTAGAGTGTGGGAGGAGTGTTTTGCCAACCAACCTCCTGCCAAGTATTAATTCCTGGTATTTATAGGAGTGCCTAGCCCGTTCAGATCGCGACACGTGTTCGGTCGGATGTTCCTGAATTTCTGGGCGTAGGAGACAGATAGCTGGTAGCAGGTTGCCTTGAGCCATGTGCTGAGATGGGCCATGATGTGATTTTGATGGCGTCCGTGTGTCAGAGCGCCTTTTGAGGCGGCTTGTGACGTCTGTGAAAGGACGTGTCAAAGGCTTTCTTAAATGCTTCCATAAATGCTCCTGCCGTACTCCCGAGGTCCCTGGGCGAGGTCGTCCCTTGGTACGGACAGAGCCTCTTCGGGAAACAAGCCCTCAGTTCGGGGGTTCCCAGTTTCAGGGAGTTCCGCCTTCGGGGATATCATGTTCGGCTCGCTATGTCTGGTGCCGCTTTTCCGAAGGCGATCTGTTCACAACCTTGGGGGGGCAAGTAGTGTCCTCGGGTTTTCCTGGCGTGCCGGGCTCGGAGCTCTTCGGCTATCTCCCGAGGTGCATGATCACACCTTTTCTCGGGTAGCGCCAGCTTTTTCTGGCCATTCTTGTGGCAGGGAGTTCGGCCAGATATAGGCGATAGCGTTTGGCTATCAAGTAGGCTGTGTCAAACGGCCTCCTCCTTATGCCTTCCTATAAATACTTAGGAAGACCTTGGCATGAATAGGAGATAAAAATCTATACTCTTTGCTCTTCACTTTCTGCTCCTTATTTCCCAAATACTAATTTGGGTGTCGGAGGCTCTTCACCCGGAAACACATTCCGGGGAGTCTCTAACCCTTGTTTTTTCTAAGTCTTGCAGCCACCCTCACATTGGAGGTCTCTCATTCAGACGCCTTCATACCGGAACTCCCTACCTCAGGCCACTATGTCACACAATGAGGATGCCAGTAGGCATCATTTGCCGTCGTCTGTGGGAACCCACTCCCATGTCACCATCGTTAAGACCCGACGTTCTAAGGACAAGGGGCTCCCGAAGTCCCCGTCAACGCTGGAAGCTCAGCCGGCAACTGAACAACCCATCGTAGGGACTTCTTTGCCTGAGGACGAACATCCTCTGACGGTCACGATGAGCTTCCTGCACGATTTCTAGCGCTTTATTGTGGCTGAGATGACACAACAGCTTGACCAAAGGTGGTCCTAACCACCTTCGGTCCGAAAGGCCTCTTCACCAGCTGCTCACCAAGAGAAGAGTCTAAAGTTTACTCAACAGAGTTTAGGAAATGGGGACTTCCATGATGAGTCCTCAACAGAGGACTTACCCCCCAGAGGTCATCATGCCAGAGAAACGGGGTCAAAAGGACCCAAAACTTCCCGCCGGCGGAGTTCATCACCGGATGAGAGGTCACAATCCCCATGCTATTGAAGTTATTCCCCAAAAAGGAGACGTCTCTCTTCGTTGCTAGAGGTCACCAAGCAACAAGAAGAAGCCAGTACTACCATCCTCATGGAGAACATCGTAGAGTGGTTGGAAAAAGTAGAGAGGCAGATTTCTCAGAAGCCTGTCTGGTAAAGGCCATCAGAGACCTTGACAAGGGAAGAGTCACCCTTCATCCATGCGGTAGTAGAGGCACCCATGCCAACTAATTTTTGAGTGCCACACTTAGAGATATACGATGGACATAGTGAACCCCAGGTGCACCTGATGAAGTATAGACGCAACATGGTGCTACATGGTGCCGATGATGCAACCCTCTGCAAATGTTTTGAGGTCACGCTCTCCGGGTCGGTGACTGCGTGGCATAAATCCCTGGCCCCCAAAAGCATAATGGGTTTCCAAGAGTTGTCCATAATGTTCACTCAACAGTTCATTGGAAGTAGGCCGACGGTGAAGATGCCCGTCTAGATGTTTGACATAGCGCAGAGGAATGGGGAAACCATTCATGACTATGTCGAGAGGTTCAATTAGGAAGCCCTAAGTGTTCCAAACATCCGCCCGGAAATCCGTATCCTAGCAATGATCAGGGGACTTCGAAAGGACTCATAGCTTTTCTACGAGTTCTCCAAAGACCCTCCGAACACCTTCGTAGAATTCTACCGAAGGGCGGAACAACACATGATAGCTGAGGAACTAAGGATGGGAGGGCCAAAGTCTGACCATATTTGTTCCAAGGGTCCAAGCAATCAACCCTACTATCCGGCCGAGGCTGGAGGTGGACCTTGGAAGCAAAGGGGCAAGAAGCCAACGACGTTCACCCCCCTGAACACCACCAGAACAACCATACTCCTGGCCTTGGAAAGGCAAAGGAACTCTATTGAGCGTCTAGAGGCCATGACCTCGAAAAACAAGAAAAACATGAAGAAGTTCTGCCAGTTCCATCGGGACCATGGGCATGACACTAAGGATTGCTTCCAGCTGAGGAAGTACATCGAGTATTTAATAAAGCTGGGCCAACTTTAGTGTTACCTGTGGATGCCCTTTCCGAAGGGGAAGAGGAAAGAGGAAAGAAAACCAGAGGATAAGGACTACGATTCTGACTGACGTCGGAACCAAAGTCCTGGAAAGCACCCACCACCTCCGACTGGAGTGATCCAAACAATCACCACTAGGATACACTCGCTCAAGAAGAAAAGGAAAGTTTGTGAAATCTCGATGATGGACCTTGGGAACCCATCGAACAAGTTCATTTGGAAAATGGGTTTACCATGAAATTCCCTCATGACGATCCCCTCCTAATCATGGCAAGGATAAGGAGTTGGGACATCAAAAGAGTGCTCATCGATGATGGCTCCATTGCCGACGTGTGTTTTCGCACCTCCTGCTGAACTCGTGTCATACCCCACATAGGCCCCAACCCATGCACACTCTGAACACTCACCCATTCATGTTCATGGTTGCCAAACTAACAAGTTATTCAAGTGTTGTTATCAACTTTCCAAATAGGCCAACCTTTGTTATTGGGCTTTAAGTCTTATTTTCTTAAGTTAATGGGCCTGGGAGGTGGCCTAGGAGGCTTGTAAGGGTACTAAATCAATTACTTGCAACAAAACTGATGCCCTTCCACATCTTCGTGGTGAAACATGGTGAGCCTGGAGCAGAAACTTTCGGTGAGGGAACGCTTGAATGGGGGCCCTTGCTGGGAGAGATTTCCTGAAACACTCAAAAAACAAGGGTTAGGAGGTCCCTAGAATGTTTTTCTGAGGGAGGAGCCTCCGACACCCAAGTCAGTGTTTGGAAATAGAGGATAAGTAAGGAGTGGAGAGATTTTTTTATTGGAGTCGGACCCGTTTACCTGGGGTGTTTCCCAAATATTTATAGGGAGGTGTACAGGAGAAGTCTGTTTGCCACAGCCAGCCCAGATTGTGACATGTGTTTGGTTGGATATGGTCCATACCTTCGGGAGTGGGGGCCTCTAGCCGACCATAGGCCACCTGGTCAGAATCCTAGGCCGTACAAGGGCTGTGTGTCAGAGCGTGTCCAAGGGTGGCGTGTCGGGGACTGTACGTGGGCGGCATGTCAGAGTGTGTCCAAAGGCAGCGTGTCAGGGGCTCCTTAGTGTTTTTGTCATATGTCCACGTGGCCTTTTCGAGGGACCGAACTCCTTCAGAGCACAGAGCTCCTTTGGGGAGTTGAACTCCTTTGGAGGGATGTCCCTTGAGGCACCTTCGGTTGGGCTCTCCCGAGGTCAGGCTCGGGCACCTGATGATGGCACTTCATGAGCGCACTCCAAGGGTGGCCCAAAGAGTATTCGAAGGTGGTTTTGGGCATGTGAGGTCGGTGCGAGGTCACCCTCGGGAAGGGTGATGACCCCTTCTGTCTGAAGTTGGTCCCATGGTTTCCTGAGGGTAACGTCTATCCAGCTTGTCCGAGGGTGCTGAGGCCCTCTCTTTGCCAGGGTTTTGTCATGTCTATTTCGACTGGAGGCTGTGCGCTGGCCAACGGTGCTACGCACATGCGAAGTCCTTCAGGGGGCGATAGCCCTTCGGCTATCACATGCCCCCCTTGGAAAACTGAAGATGCTTCTTTGGTTTGGGGGGTTTCACAAGCCTTTTTCTGGCAAGCGATTTTTGGTCTTGTTGCCATCCCATGAACTTCCATCCGAAGTCTCCTCCTTCCCAAGAGGGAGGTCTGGTGAACGAAGGTGCTCTACCGAGGTAATTCCTCTAATGTTTGAGTGGTGTCCCTGGCTCTTCTAACAAGGTCATCGTCTGAGGCACGTACTTCCACTGGCCTTTCTGTCAGTGAATCATTTCATCCTCCCATACAGATGGGCGCATCACTTTGGATCGGGTTTTGTAGGTCTACCAGGTGTCAGGATTGTGCCTCATTTACCGTATCAGTTTACACATGGCAGCTGGTGAGTGGCGAACGATTACATCAGTTACATCAATTGCGTCTCTTCACCTTCGAGGAGCAATAATGACGACATTTCGCCTACCCCCTTCGGCCTATACAAACCCCTCTTGCCTCAGATCTTCACACTTTTTCCTTTTGCTCATATCTGCTCCAGAACTTTCTCTCATTTTTTTTCTCCTTCCGGCAGCGGTTCTAGTGGCGGAACGATTTCTGGCAACCCTTCACAATGGCGTCTAGAAATCCAGATTTTGGCAAAACTTTCAGTTGGTCTTTCTTTTCGAAGTTCTTCCTTTCTTCCGAAGTCGTGGGTTTCGATGTTTTGTTTTTTTGGAGTCCTTCTGTTCTCTTTCTTTAGTTTTCCCGAAGCTACCTATCTTCTCTTTGAGAAATGTCGAACCCAGTTCCACTGATGATCATCCGTCCTATTCCCGAGAGTTTTTTCCCCCTTGAGTCTTATCCATGCTCCACTACTTTGGAGAAAATGATGATGTGGGTAGCAAAATTTTATCTCCTTACTTATGCCATCCCGAGATTACCTACTTCGGGCACGTATGGTTACATGGCCAATTCTGATGAGATCACCATTTACCAAGCCCAATTGAAGGCCGGTCTTCGGTATCCTCCCCTGCAAATGGTGTGTGAGTTCTGCAGGTTTCATGGGATTGCCATGAACCAGCTTCCTCCAAACTTTTATTCTTATTTCAATGCCTTTCTTTGCATGTATGGGGTCTTTAAGGTAAAGCCCCATTTTCTTTTCTTCATGCAATATTACAAGCTCCGATCAGTCCCGAATGGTGGCTTCTACTTCTTGCTTCCCCGAGGATTCGGGAGCAAGAAGTTCACCTTTACCTTCAGGAGGAAGGACAGCTGGCGGGGGTGGAAAAAAAAGGTGTTTTTCCTGTCAGTTCTCGAAAGATGGAGCTACGTTATGACCAGATGGACTTCGGGGGTGTTGACGACTGACATTGTTGACCCTCAGAAGTTGATGACCTCTGGGTTGGCCACGGAGTTTGATGAGCTCGACAAATGCATCCGGGGCATCGCGGATTGGGACCCAGAGGTCCCTCTATGTTCTTTATACCCCTTTCCCATTAAGTGGTACCTTATGTGCGAAGAGGTCTTTCAGGAACTGGGGGTAATCCACGAGCACAAGTTCGACTTGAAGCTGCCCATGCTAGTTCTCCCAGGAAAGAAGGCATGGTTGGCGATGCTTCTTCGGGCTGAGATTTCATACAAGGCTTTTGCAGAGAGTAAGTTATCTCCTAGGTTTAGCTGTCTGTATTCCTTTTGGACTTACACTAATGTTTTTTCCTTTTGCAGAGACGGGCGATCAATCTGCAGAATTCTACAAGTCCCTTTTTCTCGGTCAAGCCGAGAAGTGGGAGCAGACGTGAAGGAAGGCATCTGTGAAGAGGAAGAAGAATGCTAGGGTGCCATCTAAGCTGAAGAAGGCCAAAGTGAACGTCCTTCCCCCTCCCCCGGAAGACATCATGGAGGTGTAGGATCAGTCACCTGCCCAATCTCCTGCCCACGCCAGTCCACCTTCGGATCCTGCTATCCTCGAGGCACCTTTGAGTCTAGATGTTGGAACTTAGACTTTGGTCGAAGGTACTTCGGCTCAGGAGCTCGAGGAGAATAGGAGAGGGAAGGGCAAAAATATTCCCAGTGAAGTTCGTGAAGTGGATGAAGCCGAGGATGCCGTCACCGAGGTTCCACCAGGTTCGTTCCTTAGCCGTTTCTCTACGAATTTTGGTGTTTTTGGGTATCTACAATTTTATAGATGAATGGCTAAGGGATGTCGTACTAATGGAACTTCAGCGTGATCTTGCAGAGGAGGTGATACCTGCTTCCTGGGTGGAGGCTCATGCCCGGAAGAGGGCCCTTTGGGATAGCCATATTCTGAAGCATAAGGTACCAAGGGAGCCTTTCCGGTCTTTCACGGAGGACATGAACTTGTTCTCCGAGGATAGGCAGTTGATGGCTCCCCAAATGGCGAATGGTGTGCTGACAAACGCCACCTTTCAGTCACTCATTGCCGAATGCCTGAACGAGGAGATCCTCGCAGCGAGGATGAGCGAACACGCCACCCAGGTAGATTTCTTCTTTCTTTCTTTGGGGACTTAGAAAAATTTTCTTCTGAGTTTTTGTTTCCCTCTGACCGTTACTCGGGGCTTTTTTTTCTCCAGCTTCTGGCATATAGCGGATATTTTTGAGCTTGGGCGGCAAAGCAGACTGAGGCTCGTTCTCCGTCCGAAAATTCACTGAGGAGGGCAAGGGAATTCTATTCCAAATACATCCTCAAGTATAGTGAATTGGACAAAATTGCCAATGGGGAGGTGTAGAATCTTCAGGCCAAGCTCCGGGAGAGTAAGAATGACCTCATTCTTGACTTTTTGGCCAAGGTTGAGGACCTCGGGGCAAAGTGTGCAGTTCTTTCTTCGGAGAACAAGGCCCTTCGGAAGGAAAAGGCAGATGATGCTGAAAACCTTACAAAGGTTCTTGCTTTGAACACTGATCTCCAAGCCGAGGTCGATTTGCTGAAGAAGGAGGACAAGAAAAAGAAGAAGAAGAAGAAGCTCGAGAAGGAGGTTGCTGAGCTTACTTCCGAACTAACGACTCTGAGTTCTGAGAAGGACTAGTTCGACTAGATGAAGAAGGTGTCTTTCCAAGATGGTTTTTGTCTAGCTCGTCATCAAGTCCTTTTTCGGCACCCTGAGCTCGACCTCTCTTTCCTGGCCACTTTGGATTTTCCCAAAGTGCCCAGGTGGACAGGGTGGAAGTTGGAGTATCTCAACCTCCCACCTGTTGCGCCTGTGCCTTCGGATGCTCCTATTCAAGAGAAAGATGCCAACGCCAAAGAGGTAGCGAATGCCCAGGCTTAGCAATAGTCTTTTTTCTTCTTTCTTTCTCTTGTAATCTGCTCTCTTGCACCACTGCCTCTGAGCTATGAAATTTTTTTTTTCAAAGGTTTGGCTAAGTTTTTGCACTTTCCTTTGATCATCATTCTTCGGAAGCTTGTACAATTTTATGTACGCATCTTCAGCAAACTTTGACGTTCAAAATCATGCCTTCGGGAAGCTTCGTATTGTTCTTCCCTTAGCAAAATTTTTCCCGCATGTGGACCATTTTCACTTTTCCGAACGTATTTCGCCGACTCTTGCAACATGACCATATTTGGTTTATAAACCATATTCGGTTGACATGTATACTTTTTTGTTTACTGGCGATTTCAGGGAGGAGTAATCACAAGCTTTTCTTCAGAAAAAATGTCTAAGTGTAGAATTTTTTCAAAGAATCTAAATGGCAAGTGTTTCTCAACTCTACTCCTTCGGCGTCACCTAATTTATAGATGCCTGGGCGGATTTCGTCGAGGACCAGATAAGGTCTGTCCTAGTTTGCCTGAAGTACCCATCTGATGGTCTTCGCTGCTCGAATTTGGCCTTTCGGAGGACGAAGTCCCCCCTTTCTTGATTCCTTTTTTCATCACATGCAAGTTAGTAGCATCAGCTACTCTTTGTTGAAAAGCCCTCCTCCTCAATTCAGCCATTTCCTGGTGTTCTTCGGCGAGGTCTAATTTTGTCCTCAAGCCAAGGTTGTTTCCTTCTTCGTTGAACACCTGTATTCTTACTGAAGGCTGTATGACCTTAATGGGAATAATGGCTTCTGTACCGAACACGAGCGAGAAAGGAGTTTCTCCTGCGGCCCTTCAGGGAGTTGTGCGATAGGTCCATAGTACACATGGGAGTTCCCCTGGCCATTTTCCTTTTGCCTCTTTTAGCCTTTTCCTCAGGCCATCTTTTATTGTCGTATTGGATACCTCGACTTGCCCATTACTTTGAGGATGGGCCACCGGGGCGAAGTATAGTTTTACGCCGAGGTTAGTCACGAATTCTTGGAACCCTTTGTCAGTAAACTGGGTACCATTGTCGGCCACTATTACCCTTGGTATGCCAAATCGGCATATGATGTTCTTCCATACGAACTTCTGGGTATCCTTTGTTGAGATTGATGCCAAGGGCTCTCCTTTGATCCACTTAGTGAAGTAGTCTACTGCAACTATGCAATATTTTACTCCACCGGGGGCACTTGGGAGAGGTCCGATGAGGTCAATACCCTAGACGATGTGTTAGTATTGTGCCCAAAAAGCCAATCATGAGATGATTGTATTTTTGCACATTGAGTCATGATATTTTATTGAGGCATTAATCCAGCAATTATGTTTGTTATTTTGTTTCCGCGTAACGTAATAAGCATAATTGTAACCCTAGAATAATGATATTCTTAAACGTCCCTAGTCTAGTATTATTGTGGAGCGGGTTGCAATAATACATAATGACTAGCATATGTGGAGACTAATATGAGATATCTAGTCTACATATGGGTACAAGTTGGAGAACTTGTGTACTGGACCGACCCACCATGAGAACACTTCATGGATCGTTATATGAGTGTCATAAGTGATTCTCATAGTGATCATGGTATATGTAGTCCTTCGACCTAAGATCAACAAGGTTCCCTACATGTGAGTCACATACTTTGATACTTTCCTTTGTTGCTCGTAACTGAGTGAACTTGAAGGAGGTCATTGGGTATGTCACATATCATGCGGAGGGATTTGTATGATCAAGATGGGATTTGTCCCTCCTATGTAACGGGAGTGATATCTTTGGGCCCCTTGATAGAGTGAGACTTAGAAAATGCATGGCCATGCTTCGATGAGTTGATATATGATATCAATGTCGTCAGTTTAAGTTGGTCTACTCGGTAATCAAGAAACCAAAGATTGGGCTATACGAGAGTGACACATTCCATGTCTCGTGCTTAGTCTTGATATCTTGGACAAAGGGACAATGGCATATATCGGTGATGATCATAAAGGTTTAGTCGATTCACCGACAATCTTGTCACTTGGGTAGCAATGATGTGTTGCTAGACACCGCTCATTGCTTATGATCATAAATGTGATTTATGATCATTGCCAACATGGCAAGAGCCTATTGGGTCGCACACATAGAGCTATTTGGATCATTAGAGTGCATGGGCTAATTATTTGGGTTATGGTTTCACTTTAATTTCGTATTAATAATGGGCCAAGGAGTTGAGCCATTATTAAGCCCGAAATTAAATCCTAATTGGATTAGGGCTTTGAAACCCATTAGGCCTGGAAGTTGAGTCTCACTATAAATACAACTTTTAAGTGAGAAATTCGCAGGTCTCCTTGCCCTAGCCTCC
>KK902798.1:0-25561 GCA_000696445.1 Aquilaria agallochum | reverse complement strand
TTTGTCCAAGATATCAAGACTAAGCACGAGACATGGAATGTGTCACTCTCGTATAGCCCAATCTTTGGTTTCTTGATTACCGAGTAGACCAACTTAAACTGATGACAATGATATCATATATCAACTTATCCGAGAATGGCCATGCATTTTATAAGTCTCACTTTATCAAGGGGCCCAAAAATATCACTCCTATTACATAGGAGGGACAAATCCCATATTGATCATACAAATCCCTCCGCATGATATGTGACATACCCAATGACCTCCTTCAAGTTCACTCAGTTACGAGCAACAAAGGAAAGTATCAAAGTATGTGACTCACATGTAGGGAACCTTGATGATCTTAGGTCGAAGGACTACATATACCATGATCACTATGAGAATCACTTATGACACTCATATAATGGTGGGTCGGTCCAGTACACAAGTTCTCCAACTTGTACCCATATGTAGACTACATATCTCATATTAGTCTCCACATACGCTAGTCGTTATGTATTATTGCAACCCGCTCCACAATAATACTAGACCAGGGACGTTTAAGAATATCATTATTCTAGGGTTACAATTATGTTTGTTAAGTTACACAGAAACAAAACAACAAACATAATTGTTAGATTAATGCCTTAATAAAATATCATGACTCAATGTGAAAAACAAAATCATCTCATGATTGGCTTTTGGGCACAACACTAACATGAGCCCCATTCTTACTGCCGAGACTTCGGTTGAGCAAAGGTCTACTCAGGAGCTCGAAGGGAGCAGAAGGAGGAAGGGGAAGAATGTTCCTGGCGAAGTCCGGGGGGGCGAGTCTGAAGACGACATCGCCGAACTTCCACCAGGTTGGTTCCTTAGCCAATCCTTTACAAGTCTTAATATTTTTCGCATCTACCATTTTTTAGGTGAATGGCTAAGGGATGATGTTTTGATGAAACTTCGGCGTGATATTGCAGAGGAGATGCCTGCTGGTCCCTGGATGGAGACTCACGCCCGTCGGAGGGATCTTCGGGACAGGAGGATCCCACGAGATAAGGTGCTGAGGGAGCCCTTCTGGACGTTCATAGAGGACATGAATTTGTTTTCTGAGGATAGCCAGCTGATGGCTCCCCAGATGGCGATGGCGGTGATGACCAATGCCACCTTCCAGTCGCTTGTCACCGAGTGCCCTAATAAAGAGATCCTCATGGTGAGGATGATCGAACATACCGCCCAGGTAGTTATCTCTTCTTTTTTACTTAGAAAATTTTCTTCTATGTTTCTATCTCCTTCTGATACTTATTCGGGCCTCTTCCTTCCTGCAGCTTTTGGCATATTGCAGATACTTCCGTGCCTGGGCCATAAAGCAAACGGAGTCCCGTTCTCGGTCCAAAGACTCTCTGCGCAAGATGAAGGAGTTTTGTGCCAAATATGTCCTCAAATACGGTGAGTTGAACAAGATTGCAAAGGAGGACATTGTCAATCTTTGGGCCGAGCTCGCGGCTAGCAAGTAGGAGCTTCTTCTTGATTTCTCAGGCAAGGTCGAGGACCTTGGCTCAAAGTGTGCCGCTCCTTCATCGAAGAACGAGGCCCTTCGGAAGGAGAATGCTAAAGATAGCGAGAACCTTACGAAGGCACTCGCTTTGAATGCCGAGCTCCAAGCTGAGGTTGATTCGCTGAAGAAGAAAGATACTAAAAGCAAAAAGAAGAAGAAGCTGGAGGAGAAAATTGATGCGCTTAAGGCCAAGCTGGTGGCTCTTAGTGCCAAGAAGGATCAGACTGAGCAGATGTCGAAGGTGTCTTACTATGACCGATTAATGCCTTAATAAAATATCATGACTCAATGTGCAAAAAAAATACAATCATCTCATGATTGGCCTTTTTGGCACAACACTAACAGTTACAGGTTTTCTTTGAAAAAATGTCTAAGTATAGAATTTTTTCAGAGAATCTGAATGCCAAGTATTTTTCAACTCTACTCCCTCGGCATCACCCAATTTGTAGACCCCTGGGCAAACTTCGTCAAGGACCAAATAAGGTCCACTCTAGTTTGCCCGAAGTACCTCTTCTGATGGCCTTCGTGGCTCAAATTCGGCCTTTCGGAGAACAAGGTCTCCTTTTTTGATCTCTTTTCTTCTTATGTGTAAGTTAGCAGCATGAGCTATTCTTTGTTGGAAAGCCTTCCTTCTTAGTTCAACCATTTCGTGGGGCTCCTCAGCGAGGTCCAGTTTTGTCCTCAAGCCGAGATCATTTCCTCCCTTGTCGAACACTTGTATTCTTACCGAAGGCTGTATGACTTCAATGGGGATAATGACCTCTGTCCAGTACACTAGTGAGAAAAGAGTTTCCCCCATAGATCTTCGGGGGGTCGTAAAGTAGCTCCACAGCACACTCGGGAGCTCTCATGGCCATTTTCCCTTTGCCTCCTTTAGTCTTATCTTCACGCCATCCTTTATTGTCCTGTTGGATACTTCGACCTGCCCGTTACTTTGAAGGTGGCCTACTAGAGCAAAATGCATTTTTATGCCAAGATCAACCATGAATTCCTGGAATCCTCTTTTCCGTAAACTGAGTTCCATTGTCGGCCACTATGACCCTCGGTATCCCAAATCGGCATATGATGTTCTTCCATACAACTTTTGGGCATCCCTTGCCGAGATTGATGCCAGTGGTTCTGCTTTTATCCACTTAGTGAAGTAGTCCATTGCGACAATGCAGAACTTTATGCCACCGGGAGCGTTTGGAAGAGGTCCGATGAGATCAATACCCCATATGGAAAAGGGACAAGGATAATCTGCTGAGTTTATTCTTTCCAAAGGTAGCTTTTGGATGTTGGCATGCCTTTGGCAATTGTCACATCTCCAGACAAACAGCCTTGCATCTTTCCTCAAGGTAGGCCAAAAATAACCTTGGCGGAGTAGTACCCCAACAAGGGCGTCTGTTCCTATATGGGAGCCACACACTCCTTCATGGACTTCTTCAATTATTGTTCTGACATCATCTTCACCTACACATTTTTGCAGGGGGCTCGCATACCCTTGCCTGTATAGTTCTTCTCCAATGAGGAAGTACCTTCCTAAGCTCTTCTGTACTTTTGCGGCCTCTTTAAAGTCCTCAGGGAGTTCTGAGGTTGCTAGATATTTCTTGATGGGATCATACCATCCTTGCCCCGAGGTCTCTATGCACATTAAATTTGTACTAGGTTGCTTTAGCTCTTCGGTGGGTTCCTTGGATTTGGCCAAGGCGTCGGCTTGGGTATTATCACTTCGAGGCATGTTCTTTATGTGTACCGAGTCAAAATCTCCAATGAGTTTCTGGACAAGGTCGTGAGATTTTGCCAAGGTTGGATCCTTTGTCGTGTACTCTCCCTTCGTTTGCTGCACTATTAACTATGAATCACTATGGGCCATAAGGTTTTTTACGCCAACTTTTCTGGCCATCTTTAGTCCGGCTATGAGGGCCTCATACTCGGTGATGTTATTGGTAACATTAAAACCGAACTTGATTGCTTTAGAGGCTTCCATGCCTTCGGGCCCCCGATGGACTATTCCAGCTCCCTGATGCTTTGCGCCTGATGCTCCATCGACAAAGAGCTTCCATTCTGGATTAGCCTCTATTCGATCCTCCGTGATGGCTTCCTCATTTTCAATCTCAGGGATTTTGGCAATGAAGTCTGCTAGTGCCTGGGCCTTTATTGCCCTTATGGGTTCGCAAGTAATGTCGTATTCTCCGAGTTCGATGCACCATTTTGATAATCTTCCCGAATGCTCCACTTTTTTCATCACATCGCGTAAGGGCAGGTTATTTCAGACGGTGATGGCATGTCCTTGGAAGTAGGGTCGCAATGTTCTGCCTGCGAGTACTAAGGCATGGATAGCCTTTTAGAGCAATGGGTATCTGGTCTCGGCACCATGTAGGGACTAGCTTACATAATATATCGGCCATTGCCTCCCACCTTCTTCTTTTACTAGGACCGAACTCGCCGCTTTTTCAGTGACTGCGAGGTGGAGGATAAGAGGCTCTCCCTCTCGAGGTTGCCGAAGTGTTGGCAGGTGGGTCAGGTAGCTTTTAAGCTCATCCCAAGCTTTCTGGCATTCTGTGTTGCCAAATGCTCCCTTGGGGACTTTGGTGAGTATTTTGAAAAATGGACGACATCGGTCGCCATACCTGGAGATGAATGTACTAAGGGAGGTGATTCTTCTGGTAAGCCTTTGTATGTCTTTGATGGATGTAGGTGTTCAGAAATTTAGCAGGGCTTTGACTTTTTCGGGTTAACGTCTATTCCTATTTCTGAAACCATAAACCCGAGAAACTTTCCTGCACTTACTCCGAACACACTTTTCGGGATTAAGATGTATGCCGAACTCCCAAAGCCGTTGGAAGGTTTCGGCTAGGTTGGTGATATGATTATCAAGCATTTTGATCTTGACTATCATATCATCAACGTATACTTCCATATTTCTCCCAATCTGTGAACCAAATACCTTGTTCATTAGCCTTTGATAGGTGGCCCCTGCGTTTTTATGCCCAAAGGGCATTCTAACGTAGTAGTAGGTGCCCATTTCCGTGATGAAGGCTATATTTTCTTCATCCTCAAAATTCATTCGAATCTGATGATATCCGCTAAAGGCATCAAGGAAGCTGAGAAGCCCATATTCGACGGTTGCATCAACCAGCTGGTCTATGACTGGCAAATGGTAAGAATCTTTTAGGTAGGCGTCATTCAGATTTTGGAAGTTGATGCACATTGGGAGTTTTTCACTTCCCTCATTTGTGGCAATAACCACATTACTAAGCCATTCGGGGTGTTTTACCTCTCTTATTACCCTGGCCTCAGTGAGGCGATTAACTTCGGCTTTAACAAATGAATTCTTGTGAGCCGATAGACTCCATTTTTCCTGCTGAACTAGTTTGGCGTTTGGTTTCACTCTAAGATTGTGGTGAATTATGCTGGGGTCAACCCCAGGCATATCCTTCGGTGAGTAGGCAAATAGATCTTTGTTCATACATAAGAAGGATACAAGCCTTTTTTTTGTCTTCCTCGGCCACTTTTTTTCCCGATTCGGGTGTTTCGGCCAGGGATCAACTCTACATGATCTGTTTCTATTTTTTTGAGGCTTTCAGTTTCCTCCTCTATTGTTTCCCCGTCTATCGAGACCATTTTTTCTTTTCCCGAAGTCTGTACTTGGATCTTTGCTGGGCTTTGTCTGGCCCTTGTGAAGACCTTTCTGACTTCGGCTTGGTCAATGAAGATCTCTGCGTCTCCGTCTTTGGTAGTGAAGGTGACCGTTAAGTACTTTACGTTCGGACGAATGTGGAAGTTGGCCTGAGTCTGCCTTCTGAGGATAGCATTGTAAGTTGACGGCACATCAATGACTATAAATCTCATCCTGTCGGAGGCAATTAACTCTTCCTGGCTATGGGGTGAGACCCCTTTCAACATCAAAGGCAGGTCGATATATCCGAGGAATGGAAGTTCGGAAGGTCCGACGCCGAAGGTGGGGGAGCTGACTGGGCTTAGATCACTTCCCGTAATGCCTAACTTAGTTAGTAGATGAGACAAGATGATGTCGGTGTTTGAGCCGTCATCGAGGATTACCCTTTTGACATCCCAGTTTCCTATCCTTGCCATGACAAGGAGTGGATCGTCATGGGGGAACTTTATTGTAGACCCATCTCTACGAGTGAGTCTACTTGCGGAGTTCCCATACTCCATTACGGAGATTTCTCTTATCTTCCTCTTTCTCTCAGCCGAGGGTATCCCGGTAGTGATGGTTTGAATAACCCCTGCAGATTGCGGCAACTTTTTTCGAGGAGTTTGGTCTCGACGTCTGTCCAAGATATATTCTTCATCGTCCCCCTTCCTTTGTTCTTCCTTTTTTCCTTTTGGGGAAGGCATCCGCAAGTATCTGATGCCCCGGGGTCGTGCGGACCGGCATCTCCACTATTATGTACAATGGTGAGGGCAGCAGGGGGTCCTGGAAGTGCTGGTTAGTCTAGAAGGAAGGCATCTAGGGTGGATCACCTTAAGTGATGGCTGGCAGCTTCTTGGCCCCGTGGCAGGGTGGTGACAGGAGGTACCTCTAGTGCGGGGGAGAGTCCGTAACAGTGGTTCCTCAAGGAGACCTGCCTGAAACACTCAAAAAATAGCGGTTAGGAGGCCCCCGGGGTGGTTTTCCGGGGGGAACCTTTGACGCCCAAGTCAGTGCTTAGGAGAGAGAGAGAGAGGGACGTAGCAATAAGCACAAGAGGCGCTTGCCTGGCATGTCTCTCTGAGGGATGAAGGGAAAGTTTTCAGGTGGAGAGAGAAGAGCGTCCTCTATTTTCCGGAGAGTCCCTCCTTCGGAGAGTCCCATTTTCCCAGGGGAGAGTCTCTCCTCCGGTCAGTCCCCCTCCTTGTGATCATTTCCCTTGTATAAAAGAAAAAGGGTGACCCCTTCATATGGCGACACGTGTTCGGCACGTGTTTGGTCAGATGGTGTTCGTATTTTTGGGCGCGAGGCCCTCTAGCCACCTGCAGACTTCTCGGGCCGCGAGCTGTAGCCTTTTGTGACAGGACATTAGACTGCGTCGGCGTGTCAGAGTGTGTCTAAAGGTGGTGTGTCGGAGACGTATGTGATCAGAGTGTCAAAGACTCCTTGATAGCTCTTGCCATACAACCGAGGTTCCTTTGGTTGATGTCTCACTTCGGGGTGAGGAGCCTTTTTCTGGGGTCAGGCTGGAACTTCGGCGTCTCCGTGTTCGGGGGCCTTTCTCCCTCGGAGGGTGATTGGTCATTCTCCCCCGAAGCTGGTTCGGTTGCCTTCCTGAAGGAGGCGCTGCATTGGCTCCCAAAGTTGGAATTGGCGACCTACCAAGGCCGTGTGCCTCAAGTATATGATTTCCTTCACTCTAGAGTCCTTTCTGTTAGTGTTGTGCCCAAAAACCAAATCATGAGATGATTGAATTTTTGCACATTGAATCATGATATTTTATTGAGGCATTAATCCAACAATTATGCTTGTTGTTTTGTTTCTGCGTAACTTAGCAAACATAATCATAACCCTAAAATAATGATATTCTTAAATGTCCCTAGTCTAGTATTATTGTGGAGCGGGTTGCAATAATACATAATGACTAACATATGTGGAGACTAATATGAGATATGTAGTCTACATATGGGTACAAGTTGGAGAACTTGTGTACTAGACTAACCCACCATGAGAACACTGCATGGATCGTTATATGAGTGTCATATGTGATTCTCATAGTGATCATGGTATATATAGTCCTTCGACCTAAGATCATCAAGGTTCCCTACATGTGAGTCACATACTTTGATACTTTCCTTTGTTGCTCGTAACTGAGTGAACTTGAAGGAGGTCATTGGGTATGTCACATATCATNATTTGGATCATTAGAGTGCATGGGCTAATTATTTGGGTTATGGTTTCACTTTAATTTCGTATTAATAATGGGCCAAAGAGTTGAGCCATTATTAAGCCCAAAATTAAATCCTAATTGGATTAAGGCGTTGAAGCCCATTAGGCCTGGAAGTTGAGTCTCACTATAAATACAACTTTTAAGTGAGAAATTCACAGGTCTTCTTGCCCTAGCCTCCAAAAAGGACAGCCGCACTCTTCTCTTGCAATTGCTTGGAGGACGCAAGCTAGCACTGCGAGTGCAAGAGAAACGCATCTGCTGGGACGCGGTGGAAGCATGGTGATCCCGAGAGGCTCGTGTCGATACAATAGAGAGCTTGAACACGTCAACTATTCAAGTTTTGTGATTCGACTCCACAGTTGAGTGAGAGATCTCAACCGAAAATTAGGTATGAAAATTTTTGAACACCCGGTTTACCCCGTTTCACTTGGATCCTGGAGGGTTTTAGTTATATTCCGCTGCGTTGTTTGGCTCCCAAAACCCAACACTTTCCGAGGTCGTATGGCTCAGGTGTCTGGCTCTCTCTTTCCCGTGGTCGGTGGGTGATCAGGGCGATAGTACTTCGGCTATCACATGCCCCCCTTGAAAATTCAAAGTTGAGACTTCGGCAAGTAGCTTCTTCTGGTGTCCATCTATCGCTCAATTGGCAGTTTTGACAGGACGACCTCGTGGACTCCTGGAGGCCCACGTAGTAGTATGTCCGTTTTCGGTGGAACAGGGCGGCACGGAGCCTTGAACCCCAGACCTTATGGATTTACACTTGGGGTACGACATCGGCCGGTAAGGCACTTCGCCACCTAGGTGATAAGCCTTGTTCGGACAGGTGTCAGCTGTCCACCCTTCGGTGTTCTCGAGATTCTCAACTTGTTCACTTTTCCACCCATAGTTTAGTGGATCGACGCGTCTTGAAACTAGGCGTGTTAGTCTCGAGCAATGTGCCCAAGTTTTCCGGATGTCATAAAATGTGTCCTAGTTTCTCATGACGGGCGACACGTGGCAGTCATCAGTTGGGATGGGCACGCCTTTTCACACATGAGAGGCAATTATGGCGATGTTTCACCTTCACGTAGCAATTATAACGCTCTTTTGGCTGCCCTTCCTCGATCTATATAAGCCTTCCTCCCATCATACTCTTCATTTTCTTTGCTCTCGCTTTTTCTTCCTTTTTTGCGGCGGTCTTAGCGGCTGAGCGATTTCCAGCTTTTTTTCACGACGGCGTCCTCAAACCCAGACATCGACAAAACTTTTGGTGGGTTCTGATTTGTAGAGTTCTTTCAGTTTTTGCTTTTCTTTTTGCTTCCCGAAGTCATTTTTCCTTTTTTTGAAATCATTTTTCCCTTTTTTTGAAGTCATTTTTCGGTCAACGATGCCTATTCCCGATAGCTGGCAACCTCTTACGTCTCACCCTTGTTGCACCACTCCTGAAAACTTAGAAAAGTGGATGACCAAATTTTTCCTTCCCTCGTATGCCATCACAAGGTTACCTCACCTTGGCCAGTTTAGCTTTATGAATCGAGGCGACGAGGTTACCGTTTTCTGAGCCCAACTGAAGGCTGGACTTCGGTTTCCTCCAGCGAAGATGACTTGCGACTTTTGCCAATTTCATGGCATAGCCGTGAATCAGCTTCCTCCCAACTCGTACTACTATTTCAATGCTTTTCTCTGCATGTGCGGGATCTTAGGGGTAGAACCCCATTTCACCCTGTTCATGCAGTATTATAAGCTCTATCCGGTTCCTAAGGGTGGCTTTTATTTCATGCTGCCTCGGGGATCTGGGAGCAAGAAATTTATGTTTACCTTCACTACCAAGGATAGCTGGCGAGGGTGGCCAAGGAAGTTCTTTTACCTGAGGGTGGCGGAGGCCTGGTCGCACGTCCCAACTAAGTGGGCTCGGGGAAAGTTAGAGGTGGATGTCATGGAACCCAGGAAGTTGCTGACTCCTGAGTTGGCAGCTAGGTTTGGGGACTTTGACAGATGAATCCGTGTTGTCGCCGACTGGGATGCCGAGGTCCCTCCACGCTCTCTCTCCCCTTTCCCAATCATGTTGAAACTCATGACCAAGGATGTCATTCGGGAGTTGGGGTTGGTTACGGAGCATAAGACAGATCTCAGCATGCCAGCTCCTGCTATCAAGGGGAAGAACTCTTGGCTGGTGAAGCTCCTTCGGAGCGACCTTACTTACGAAGCCTTTTTTGAAAGTGAGTTTCTTTAAAAAAAATTTAGCATAAGTGCCTGTGGACTCACATTGATGTTTTCCCTTTTTTTCAGAGATGGGCGATGAGTTTGCCACCTATTACAGGTCTCTCTTCCTTCATCAGGCCGAGAAGGAAGCACAGGCGAAGAAGAGGAGTAAGACTTTTGGGGGCGGACCATCTTCGGCCAAGAAAGCCAAGAAGGACACCCCTCTTCCCTCCTCAGTGGATGTTTCGGAGCTCGGCGATGTTATTGCTACTTCCACTAAGGCTGGCGATGTCACTGCGACTTTGACTGAGGTTGCAACTTTTCCCCAGCCTGAAACGCCCGGCGAGGTTCTTGCCGGGGTGGTCGCCGTTCCTGCCCCTCTGAGTCCCGCCACGTTGGCAGATTTGTTGGGCTCTTTGGCGGATCTTTCTGCTGAAGATTTAAAAAAGTGCCGAAGGGCCGAGGGCAAACATATTCCTGCCGACGTGGAGGAAGTCCGGGACTCTAATGACGATGTTGCTAAGGTCGTACCAGGTTTGTCCTTTTTCTCCTGCAATCTTACATCTTTCATAAGCGAGGAATTTTTACCTAATGAGATGTATGTTTCTTCTTGCAGAGGATTTGGTGCCTTCAGCTTGGATGGTTGAGCACGCTCGAAGGCGGGCCCTTCGGGATTCTCATGTGCCGAAGGACAAAGTTCTGAGGGAGCCATTCTGATCTTTCACGGAGGACATGAACCTATTCTCCGAGGACTGCTGAGAGATGGCTCCCCAAATGGCGAGGGGCGTGCTTACTCAGGCATCCTTCAAGGCAGTCGCCGAGGAGTGTGCCTCCGAGGATGCCCTTGCAGCCAGAGTTTCCGAGCATGCTGCTCAGGTTGTCCTTCAGGCTCTTCACTTTTCCTCCCACTTTTAGTCTAAGTGTTTTGGCTTTCCTTGTGCAAATTTTGCTAAGTACCTTCTCTCTCTCTTTTTTTTTACAGCTTTTAGGGTATAGTGGGTAACTCCGAGCTTGGGCAGCAAAGCAGTCTTCGGTCCGAGATTGGGCTGATGACAAATTGGAGAAGGCCAAACTCTTTTGTGCCAACTCGGTGGTGACGAACACCAAGTTGAGCCAAATATGCAAGGAGAAGATTGCCGGTTTTCAGGAGGAGTTCTTAAAGGGCCAAGAGGAGCTCTTGAAGGACTTTTCCAAGAAGATGTCCAACCTTGGCGACAAATTAATCAGCCTGACTTCGGCCAACGAGACACTTCAAAAGGAAAAAGAAGGGGAGTCTGCCCTTCTGGCGAAGGCGATGCCTGAAAATGCTGAACTCCAGGCCAAGGTTGACTTGCTGAAGGAGGGTTCGAAGAAGAAGAAGAAAATCGAAGAGCTAGAGAAGGAGATTTCTGACCTTCAGAAGGAGGTTTTGGATCTTCAGCATGAGGCGGACGAGTTGGACGTTGAAAGAGACAAAGCCGTCTAGACGTCCAAGGTTGCTTTTCAAGACGGCTTCTACCTAGCTCGTCATCAGTTTCTGAAGAAGTATCTGGACCTCGATCCTTCATTTCTGGCTGCCCAGGATATTCCCGGGGGGCCTCGGTGGATTTGGTCGAGAGTCGAGTTCCTCAACTTGCTGTTTCCTCCTCCTGTACCGAAGGCGGCGACGAAAGACTCAAGAGCCGAAGCTTCCCATGACGCCGGGGTCCCTTAGATATTCTAGGACCTTTGCCTTCTTCTTCTTTGTACTTTTCTTCTTGTATCAAGGCCTTCTTCAATGGATTTTCCTTCATGATTTTGGCTAAGTCTTTTTGAGTAATTTTTGTTTCCCAATTGTCCCGGCCACTTTCAGTCAAGGGACTTCGGTACTTCTTTGCCTGTTTCATCGGCCATGCTTTGGGCAAACTTTCGTAGTAAGTGAAGTTCCTTTCAGGCAAATTTTAGCCTACCCTTTGTCGGTCGTGTTCGGTAGACTTGCCCTCTTTTGGGCATATAACCCAACTAATTTTGGAAGGAACAGGAGACTTTCAGGAGTCTATGCTTCAGCTCTGTTCGGCGAACATTGACATATAGGGGAAAACTTTCTGTACTTAGACAAATTTCTGGCTTGCACCATTTCTTGTCTAAAAATTCTAAGTATAGAATTTCTTTAAAGTGCCCGAGTGCCTTGTACTTTTTCAGTTTTTCTCCCTTCAGTGTTGCCAAGCTTGTATGCTCTCATTCAGACCTCGTTTAGGACCCAATAAGGCCCTTTCCCGTTTGGCCGAAGTACCCCATATTGGGGTTCTAATTCAGCCTTTCGAGGGCGAGGTCTCTTTTTCCTTGTTCCTTTTGGCCTATCATGAAGGTTTGCACTTATGGCCACCTTTTTCCGAGAAGGCTCTTCTTTCGAGCTCGGCCGCTTCTTAGTGTTTGACAACTAAGTCGAGGTTAACTCTCAACCTGAGGTCATTTCCTCTTTTCGTCAAACATCTGTATGCTGGCCAAATTACTTCGAATGGATGATGGCTTTCTGTACTGGGGATAAGTGAGAAAGGTGTTTCCCCCTTACTCCCTCGGGGAGTTGTCTGATAACTCCTTGGTACAGTAGGAAGTTCTCCTGGCCACTTTCCATTTGCATATTTTATAGTCCCTCTTTTATAGCTCTTTTGGCAACTCTGCTTATCTGTTGCTTGGGGGCTTAGCTAGTGGGCCGAAGTGCCTTTTTATTCCGAGGTCGGTGACGAATTCTTGAAATCCCTTATTCATAGATTGGAAATCATTGTTGGCCAGTATCACCGTCGGTATGCCAAATCAGCATATTATGTTCTTCCAGACAAACTTTTTGTGCACCTTCTGCCGGCATGGTTACTAGGAGTTCTGCCTTACCCTACTCAGTGAAGTAGTCCTCTGCTATCACGCAGAAATTCACATCTCCAAGTGCTGTTTGGAGTGGCTCGGTGCAATCTTTTTGAGGTTATCCACTTCGAAGGCAGTCTTCAAGTGCTAGCGTGTCTCTGGCCATTTTCACACCTCTTGGATGAATTGTCCTGCACCCGTTCTACCGATATATATATTTCTATAACGGAGTTGCATACCTTTGCCTGCATAGTTTTTCCTTAGTCAGGAAATATCGTCCGGAACATCTTTGCACTTTCTGCCTCTTCTTGAGTATTTTTAGGACTCTTTACTTGCGAAATTCCTCCTTGTAGGATCTTTCCACCTTTTGTGCAAGGTTATTATACCTAGCGTTGCCATGCTCGGATGGCCCAACACTTTTGGTA
The DNA here is from genome assembly GCA_000696445.1 of Aquilaria agallochum. Classification (NCBI taxonomy): domain Eukaryota; kingdom Viridiplantae; phylum Streptophyta; class Magnoliopsida; order Malvales; family Thymelaeaceae; genus Aquilaria; species Aquilaria agallochum. The sequence continues at coordinate 12,740 of KK902798.1, read as the reverse complement.
ATCAAATTTGATCGTTTTTGTGGCCTCCCTGCCTTCGGGCCCCTGAGGGGTTATCCCAGCGCCCTGATGTTTTGCGCTTGGGGTTCCACTGACAAGGAGCTTCCACTCTGGATCTACCTTCGCTCTGTCTCCCTTGTTGGTTTCAAGCTTTCTTACTTCTACGATTTCAGCGATCTAGTCTGCCAGTACCTGGGCACCTACTGCCCTTTTAGGCTTACGCGCAATGTAGTACTCTTTGAGTTCGATGCACCATTTCGATAGTCCTTTCTGAATGCTCTACTCTTTTTCGTGATGTCACGTAGAGGTGGGTCCCTTGGGACAGTGATAGTGTGTCCAAGGAAGTAGAGTCAATGCCTTCTGCCCTCGCGTCAAGTCGCAAACGACCTTTCGGGGCAATGGGTTTTGACTTCGTTGCCGAGGAGATGGCAATTTTTTCCTCGGCTGCAGAACGCTTTTGGCGGGAAGGCCTAGGTTGCTTTTCCAGTAGGTCGTACTCCGGGGGGTATGCTTCCCGCCGAGGACTCATCTCGTCAATCTCCATTTCCCAAACTCTTACGAAGGGACACGGGATTCTCTTCCCATTGAGGCACCGATGGGGAGGGCCTTCGGCCCGAATTTAGCTGCGGCCTTCTCTGGCTTAACTACTGCATCATCTCTACCACACCAGGGCGTGGGAATTCGTACAGGAAGCCTATGGTAATAGTTATACGACGTTCACCCTCGGGCAGGGAAATCCCTGCTGCCATTATTTGGTTGCCCGTTGAATCTCTGGCGCGGATGGGGACCTCAGGAGTCCCTTCTCCTTAGAACGCCGAGTTTCAACTTTCGCAACTTGGGAGCGAATTCCCACAAATGCCCCCAGATGATGCCGCTGGGTTGTGCAGACCGGTATCTCCACTGTGTGCAGTGGTGAGGGCAGTAGGGGGTCCTGGAAGTGTGGGTTACTCCAGAAGGAAGGCGTCCAGGGTGGATCACCTTAAGTGATGGCCGGCAGCTTCTTGGCCCCTTGGCAGGGTGGTAACAGGAGGTACCTCCGGTGTGGGGGAGTGTTCGGAACTGTTGTTCCACAGGGAGACCTGGCTGAAACACTCAGAAAATAGGGGTTAGGAGGCCCCTAGGGTGGTTTTCCAGGGGGAACCTCCGACGCCTAAGTCAGTGCTTAGAGAGAGAGAGAGAGAGAGAGAGAGAGGGACGTAGCAATAACACAAGAGACGCTTGCCTGGCGTGTCTTTCTAAGGGCTGAAGGGAGAGTTTTCAGGCAGAGAGAGGAGAGTGTCCTCTATTTTTCGGAGCATCCTTCCTCCGGAGAGTCCCTTTTTCCCTAGGGAGAGTCTCTCCTCCGGTCAGTCCCCCTCCCTGTGATCATTTCCCTTGTATAAAACAAAAGGGGTGAACCCTTCAGGTGGTGACACGTGTATGGTCAGATGGTGTTCGTATTTTTGGGAGCGGGGGCCCGTAGCCACCTGTAGGCTTCTCGGGCCACAAGCTGTAGCCCTTCGTGACAGGACATTAGACTGTGTCGGCCTATCAAAGCGTGTCTGAAGGTGGCGTGTCGAAGACGTATGTGATCAGAGTGTCAGAGACTCCTTGATAGCTCTTGCCGTACAACCGAGGTTTCTTTGGTTGATGTCTCACTTCGGGGTGAGGAACCTTTTTCCGGAGTCAGGCTGGAACTTCGGCGTCTCTATCTTCGGGTGCCTTTCTCCCTCGGAGGGTGATTGGTCCTTCTCCCCCGAAGCTGGTTCTGTCGCCTTCCCGAAGGAGGCGCTGTTCTGGCTCCTGAAGTTGCAATTGGCGAGCTACCAAGGCCGTGTGCCTCAAATATATGATTTCCTTCACTCTATAGTCCTTTTCGAGGTCGTATGCCTCAGGTGTCTGGCTCTCTCTTTTCCGTGGTCGATGGGTGATCAGGGCGATAGCGCTTTGGCTAGCAGTATTGACGGAGTTGACCTTGTTTAATTAGGGACTTGATATATTTCTTCAGCTGGAAACAATCTTCGGTGTCATGGCCATGGTCCCGGTGAAACTGACAAAATTTCTTCATGTTTCTTTTGTTTTTTGAGGTCATGGCCTTTGTCTTAGGACTGTGGTTCCTTGCCTTTCTAGCGCCATAAGGATGCTAGCTCTTGTGGTGTTCAAGGGGGTGAATGTCATGGGTCTTTTTGCCCTTTTCTTTTGTGGCCTTTCTCTCTCGTTCTGATGTCAAGGCTGATGGCTGGGCCCTTCGGCACGAGGGTGCTCTCCTTTGGGTCCTCCCATCCTAAGTTCTTCGGCCGTCATATGCTGTTCGGCCTTCCTATAGAACTCCCTAAGAGTTTCTGGGGGATCTTTGGAAAACTAATAGAATAGTTGGGAGTCCCTCTGAAGTCCTCTGACCATCGCGCGGATGCAAATTTCTAGTCGAAAGTCGGGCAGCTCAGCGCTTTTCGGTTAAACCTCTCAACGTAGTCACGAATGGTCTCCCCCCCTTGTTGAGCTATGCCGAACATTTGTACTGGCATTTTGGCAGTTGGTTTGCTACCGATGAACTGCTGAGCGAAGGCAGTGGATAGCTCTTTAAAGCTTAACAAGCTTCTGTCGGCCAGAGAGTTATACCATGCCGTTGCTGGACCCGAAAGTGTTACTTCGAAGCACTTACAGAGTGTAGCGTCATCCGCGCCATGGAGTACCATGCTTCGCTTGTACTTCATCAGGTGCGCCTGAGGATCACTTCGTCCGTCATACGTTTCTATGCGAGGTACCCTGAAATCGCTGGGCATGGGTGCCTCCACCACCTCGCGCACGAAGGGTGACTCTTCTCCGGTGTAAGAGTCAGACAGCCTGGACCAGACTGGTTTTTTGGAGATCTGTCTCTCGACCTTCTCTAGTCCCCCCGGATTTTTTCCATAAGGACATCCGTGTTGACTTCTCCCTGCTGCGCATGTTCGCCGGTAATGGAGAATTCCTCCTTCTCATTGGAGAGCGACTTCGTCGGGGAGGAGACGGGGACCTTCGGTAGGGGGATGCACTCCGTGGGCAGGAGGCCCTAGTCTCTTATGGGGCTCCCCTCCTGGTAGGCTGTACTTCAACGGGTTCATTTTCTGTTGAGGAGGCATCATGGGAGTCCCCGCTCCCAGAACTTCAGTGGGTGGACCTCGAACTCCTTTCCCAACGAGCAGCCAGGGGCAAGGCCCTTCGGACCAGAGAAGGTTGGGGCAACCTCTGATCAAGCTATTGTGTCATTTCGGCGACGATGAAGCATTGGAAGTCTCGTAGGAAGCCCATCGTCACCATTACAGGGGGGTCATCCTCCAGCACAGAAGTCTATGCCACAGGCGGAGTGGTCGCCGACTAAGCCTCGGGCGTAGGGGAGGATTTTGGAATCCCTTTGTCCCTGAGCGTTGAGTCTCTGTGACGGCAACATGGGAAAGAGTTCCTACAGACGGTGCCAAATGGTGGCCGGCAGCATTTTCATTATGTGACATAGTGGGTGTGAGGGGGACTTCCAGTGGAGGAGAGCGCCTGACGAGGAGATTTCCCAGGGGAGGGTACCTGAAACGTTTGGAAGACAGAGGTTAGGAGGTCCCCGGAGTGTGTTTTCGAGGAGGAGCCTCCGACGCCCAAGTCAGTACCCAGGAGATATGGAGGTGATAGAGAGTGGAGAAGTGTGGTCTCTCGTGCTCTGCCCCTTTACCTGCGGTGTTTACCAGGTATTTATAGAGGAGCAAACAGTAGTAGTTCTCCTCATGCGGCCGTCCCGGATTGTGACACATGTTCAGCGGGATGCGATCCACGTCTTCAGGGAGTAAGGGAACACCCAGCCGATCATAGGCCGCCTGGCAAAGAGCCTAGGCAACCCGAGAGTGGTGTACTAGGGTGTCTCTGCAACCGGCATGTCAGAACGTGTTTGGGGGAGTGTGTCGGGGATGTGTCAGAGGCTCCTTAATTGCTCCTGTCGTACTTTTTGAGGTTACTCTAGTATCACAGGAGTATGTTTCCCGAGGGTGGTCTTTCTCAGGGACACCCCCACTTCCGAGGATGGTTTAATCGTCCCCCTGAGGTTGGCACTGTCGTTTCCTGGAACGGAGGATTGCCGAGGTCGGATTAGGGAGGTCGAACGTCCTTCTTTCTGGGGCAGGTAGTTTTTCTGCCGAGGTTGGTACTTCATCCGAGTTTGGGGGCTCGAAAGCTGATGGGCACTTTGGCTATCAATTATGTTTACTTAACCAATCCATTCCCAACACTAGGTCGTAGGACCTCAATTCTGTCACCCATAACTCACAATAGAAATCATGGTCTCCTAACTGTAAGGGATAACTAGTAACCACTTCATTGGTCACAATAAAACCCTTCCCTGCAGTTTTGATGAGTCTCAACTCACCCGAGATTTCCCACTACAATTTAAACTTATCTACCAAAGTAGAATATATCACTGAAAAAGTAGCTCTCATATCAAATAGGACTCTAACACTACCATTTTTAAAAGTAAAATTACCTCGAATGGTGGCTGGTTCTCTGGTCACCTGACTCATTAGGGCGAAAACCCTTGGCTCAACTGCTACTGCAGCTACACCAGGCCGATTCCCTATGGCAAGGGGTACAGGGGGTAAATTTCATGGCGGACCTGACATCTGTTGAGCCCTTGGGCATTGCTTCCCCCAATGTCCTCTCTGACCATAGATATTGCAAACATCTGTCCCCAGGGTACAGGGTCTTCCACCATGAAACCGTCTGCACCTAGGACATAATCCTGTCTTCTTTCTCTTGGATGGATCCTGGTTTTCCACCATTGGTCGCTTCTCGGCACTCTTTCCTAAGTTGGCTGGTCCAGCCTCCACCTTTTTGATAGATGCTCTAGAATCCTCAAATTCCCTTTCTATGGCCAACGCCTTCTGAACCACCTGGCGATAGCTCCTGATGCCCACTGTCGCCATATACCTCCTGAGTACAGGTTTCAACCCTTGAAAAAAATTCTTAGCCTTCAATTCATCATTGCCCATCATGTACGCAGCATACCGAATAAGTGAATTGTAGCGCTGCTCATATTCCCGCACAGACATCTCTCCCTGTGTCAGATTCTCAAACTGAATCCTCCTCTGATCGTGTGCAGCTTCACTAATGTACTCCTGTCTAAACTTCTTCTCGAAGTCTGACCACTTGAGCACCTTTTTCTTGTGCTCTGGCCGGGTACCATTACTTTCCCTCAGCAACTCCATCACATCATCCCACCATAAACTAGCTCTTCCTATCAGAAAGAAGGGCACTAGAGTCATCTTCTACTCTGACTCGTAGCCACCACAAGTAAAAAGTCTGTTCATCCTGGACAACCAGTCCTCTACTCTGTCAGGATCACCTGTCCCATCGAAGCTCGGTGGATCAACAGTCTTGAATTTCTCCAACAACCTCATATGATGTAGAGTGTCTCCCCTCCTTGGAGCCTCTAACCCCTCTGGTTCCTTTTCCTCCTCATGAACATGATTTCTATGTTCATGAGCCCTAGGCACTTGCTGTCACTCAGCATGCCTTTCTTGATCCTGATGTGGTTCATTCTCCTCCTAGACAACATCTCTCTCCTCAAAATCTCTGAACATCTCTGTCACAAGGGTGTTCATACCCTGTGCAACTTGGGTCATAGTCTGTGTCAACCCCTGTAATACCCTAGATATCTCATCCAGCCTTGCAACAACTGGGTCACTAGAACCCTCACCAGGTTCCCTCGTTCCCCTTGACCTCCTAAGCTAGTGTCAACCATAGCAACCTGCAACCACAGCCACACAACATTCCCCAGATGTTGGTCAATACTAACTTCCTAGCACTTGGAATTTCCAATCTAGATCTCAGTCTTACCCTCCAATATCTATGAAATAAGTCCTAAGCTCTGATACCAAAAACTGACACGGCTGCCCATGGCCCTTGCCCAGGAAGCCCTATGAAAGCTGGTGTCACAGTGGATTGCAATTGGCTAGTTGTGTATGTGTGCGGATTAAATCCCATGATACTAGTTGATTATCCTAGAATATGCAATATACATGCTCTTTATGCTTTGACTTGGTTTATTAAAACCGTAAAACATTAACTTGGCCAAGTAATTTATACACAAAATAAATACAAATAGCCAAAGCATACAAAATCAACATTTGTGTGAGTTTACTACACATAACAACTCGTGAGAACATTCATATATAAAGTAGACTAATGCCCTCACCCAAGACCAACCCTAGAGTCGAGGACTCTTCATAACATAGACTATGGAGGCAACTAAAAGTGAAGTATATATACAAGCCTCTACTGAGATCTCTTTGACTTAACTCCCACCTTGGATATACGTCCCAGTGGCGAGTGTCTCAAAAGTCCTTTGCCAAGTGCTACTAGGCTCTACAGCCAAAGGAAGATACTAGTTAGTACTGTTACTTGACGAACAAGCCAACTAAGTATACTAGAACCATCAAGATTCTCAAATGTCATACCTATACACACAAAAGAACACTACCGCGATAACCCTTAGCGGTTACCTGGCCCAGCAATCTCAGTATTTGTATAACAAAACTAGGGAGTGAGAATTTGACAATTCTCAGTAAGGGGTCTTCAGTGTACCTGCAGGAAAATTACTAGGACTGGACATATGATGAACATATGTAAACTTGCTAGGAGCTCACACAGCATGAGGGTATATTATATGCACACATAACTAGGCCATAAAGACCTCTCCTCAATAGTCCTCCTCACAGTGCATCACTCCGTGCCAAGTGAGTTCTGATCACTAACCCGCTCCTAACAAGCCGAAGCTTACTGGATGCAATCATGTAGCCTTCACTTAGTCGTTATGCAGGGGAATTATGGTGGAACTTTGTAGACTAGGTCATGGGACCTTTTTGATGTAGACTAGATGAACAAGGTTTTACCTTGCGACCTTGTGGCTACGGTATGGCTAGCCAACAAGGGTTCTAAACCTCTCACCTGAGCTAGTGGTAGCTAATTAAGCTCATTTGCAACATAGTTTCATTGCTTGTTGCACAAGCAACCTCAAAACTCTACAAAACTCAAGGAAACTCTTATATTTTGTGGGACTTTCGAAAGTCTTGGAGTACCCCCGGAATCCTTAGACCCCTAAGCACGCTAAGAACCCCCGTAGGTCTCACTTGGATCAAGCTAGCAAAATGGGAAATTTCTGGCACTTTTGTCTATGGCGACGCATCGCCATAGTTGGTGATGTTCTGTGACATTTTACTGGATTGGTGACGCATCGCTGGGGTCGACCTGTAATTGGCGACGCGTCGCCAATCTCTAGAAATGTAGAAATTGGCGCATTTTGTTGCAATGAACTTTGGACGATTCCTACACATATCAAACATGGATGGAATGCCTCCAAATTTCATTCACACATAGAACATGTTGCATAGAACATAACCAACTATCACAAGCTAAGCTATGATGCCTTGTAACATCAATCCAATCCTGCCAATTCCTCTAGTCCACCACAATTCAACAAAAACTTTAAGTAATGCCATAGCTAAAACCACTCGAATTCTTCAAGTAAACTCAAGCTAATGGCATCAAATGAACTTAAAAACATATCTCCCTTACCTCAACTTGAAGTAACAAACAAGAATCAATCCCTTTTTCGTTCAACCAAGCTCACCAAAGTTCTACACAAGTTCCAATCCAAAAACAAAGCACCAATCATCAAAACTTCACTGTCTAACCAAAACCCAAGCTTCAAACTAACTAACAAACATGAATTCAATCAAGAACACATTCCTTACCTCCTTCAAAAATAGGGGAAGTGGAAAAATGCCCTTCCAAGCTTCAAAATCATGTTTTTAAGATTGAAATGCACTCCTCCTAGCTTATATGCTTTGAATTGCACCTCTTGACCCCAAGATCACTTGATTCCAAGCTTAATTTGAGAGAGAAATGAGTGAGGGAAGTATTAAAATGTGATTATGGTAGCCTCCCTTATCTGTTTCCCTTCTTAAACCCTTACTTAGCATCAAGGTCACCAAGGTTTCAAGTTTAATGCAATTAAGTCCCCCATCTTTGTAACTTAGTGATTCTTGATTAAATCCTTGTCTATTCTTTAAGTTTGAGTTAAGGTTGACAATTAAGTTATAAAAATTCATTTTAAAACACTCGGGACACATCCCGGCTATTTAGGATGCACAATTACCATTTTGCCCCTGAACTTTGTTCAGTGCTTTATTCTTCTCGAAACTTAGTGAACTTTGCTAAACTTCTCTATTCTTGCTATGTAAACCTAAATTAAGATTCTAAACTTAATTTAAAACACTTTACCTTCCTCAATTTCACCTCTCACTAGAAGGGCCATAACAGTGAATATATCAAAATGTCATCGATGAAAACTTCAACAAACTAATCCAGAAATGGCTTAAAGATCTGATTCTTGGCTTCCATAAACACTGCTGGAGCATTCTTCACACCAAAAGGCATAACTGTATATTCATAATGTCCATACCTCATCCTGAAAGCAGTTTTTAGAATATCTTCCTCCTTAACTCTGATCTGAAAATACCCAAACCGAAGATCAATTCTGGAAAACACCTTCGCTCCCCTGAGCCTATAAAACAAATCATCAATTCTAGGAAGCAAATATTTATTCTTTATTGCCAATGCATTCAACTTCCTATAGTCGATACACAATCTAAAAGTTCCATCTTTCTTCTTCACAAATAACACCGGAGCTCCCCTCGGTGATGTACTAGGCTTTATAAAGCCTTTCTTTATTAGTTCCTCCAATTGCTTCTTTAGCTCATCCATCTCAGGAGCTGACATCCTATAAGGTAGTATTGAAATAGGTTCAACCTCGGGCTGTAGATAGATTGCAAACTCAATATCCCTCTTAGGTGGTAACCTAGGTAACTCTACCCGAAACACCTCAAGAAACTAATTCGCTTCCGGAATCTTCCCAAGTTCCTCCTCTATAGCCAATCCATTTAATTAATAATACTCTTCTTCACCAGCTATGGGGATGGTATCCATAAGTTTAAGGTGCAAACTTTTTGCACTAGACACCAATCCTCCTATGCAAGTCACTCTAGTCCCTTGAGCATCAATAACGTCGACTAACTGATTCGCATAGTCAATCAGTTAGTCGACGTAAACTCAATAACCCCTCCCAGCAGCCTTGATGAGTCTCAACTCACCCGAGATTTCTCGCTGCAACTTAAACTCATCTACCAAGGCAGAAGATATCATTGAAAGAGTAGCTCCTGTATCAAACAGCACTCTATCACTACCGTTCTGAAAAGTAAAATTACCTCGAACGACGGCTGGTTCCTTGGTAACCTGACTCATCAGGGCAAAAACCCTCGACTCAATTGCTGTTGCGGCTACACCAGGCCAATTTCCTATGGCAAGGGGTACAAGGGGTAAATTTCTGGGTGGACCTGACATCGGTCGAGCCCTTGGGCATTCTCTCTCCCAATATCTTCTCTGACCCGAGATATTGCAAACATCTGTCCCCAGAGTACATGGTCTTCCACCATGAAACCGTTTGCACCTAGGACATAAACCTGTCCTTCTTCTCTTGGATGGACCTTGGTTTTCCACCACTGGTCACTTCTTGGCACTCTTTCCTAATTTGGCTGATCCAACCTCCACCTTTTTGTTAGATGTTCTGGAATCCTCAAATTCCCTTTCTAAGGCCAACACCTTCTGAACCACCTGGCGATAGCTCCTGATATCCACTATCACCATATACCTCCTGAGTACAGGTTTCAAACCTTGAAAGAACTTCTTAGCTGTCAATTCATCATTGCCCATCATGTATGGAGCATACTGGATAAGAGAATTGTAACACTGTTCATACTTCCACACAGACATCTCTCCCTGTGTCAGATTTTGAAACTGAATCCTCCTCTGATCCTCTGCAGCTTCACTGATGTATTCCTATCTGAACTTCTTCTCAAAGTCTGACCACTTTAGCACCTTTTTCTTATGGTCTAGGCGGGTGCCATTACTTTCCCTGAACAACTCCATCACATCATCCCACCATAAACTAGCTTAAGTTTGCTTGAATAATTCGAATGGTTTTGGCTATGGCATTAGTTAAAAGTTTTGGTTGAATTGTGGTGGACTAAGAGATTTGGGAGGATTGGATTGATGTTACAAGACATTATAGATTAGCTTGTGATAATTGGTTATGTTCTTTGCAACATGTTCTATGAGTGTATCAAATTTGGAGGCATTCCAAGCATGTTTGGTATGTGTAGGAATCGTCCAAAGTTCATAATAGCAAAATATGCCAAATTCTGCATTTTTGCAGATTGGTGATGTTGGGTTTTGGGAGCCAAACAGCGCAGTGGAATTTAACCGAAACCCTCCAGGATCCAAGTGAAACGGGGTAAACCGGGTGTTCGAAAATTTTCATACCTAATTTTCGGTTGAGATCTCTCACTCAACTGTAGAGTCGAATCACAAAACTTGAATAGTTGACGTGTTCAAGCTCTCTATTGTATCGACACGAGCCTCTCGGGATCACCATGCTTCCACCGCGTCCCAGTGANTATCTGAACTTCTTCTCAAAGTCTGACCACTTTAGCACCTTTTTCTTATGGTCTAGGCGGGTGCCATTACTTTCCCTGAACAACTCCATCACATCATCCCACCATAAACTAGCTTAAGTTTGCTTGAATAATTCGAATGGTTTTGGCTATGGCATTAGTTAAAAGTTTTGGTTGAATTGTGGTGGACTAAGAGATTTGGGAGGATTGGATTGATGTTACAAGACATTATAGATTAGCTTGTGATAATTGGTTATGTTCTTTGCAACATGTTCTATGAGTGTATCAAATTTGGAGGCATTCCAAGCATGTTTGGTATGTGTAGGAATCGTCCAAAGTTCATAATAGCAAAATATGCCAAATTCTGCATTTTTGCAGATTGGTGATGTTGGGTTTTGGGAGCCAAACAGCGCAGTGGAATTTAACCGAAACCCTCCAGGATCCAAGTGAAACGGGGTAAACCGGGTGTTCGAAAATTTTCATACCTAATTTTCGGTTGAGATCTCTCACTCAACTGTAGAGTCGAATCACAAAACTTGAATAGTTGACGTGTTCAAGATCTCTATGTTATCCACACGAGCCTCTCAGGATCACCACGCTTCCACTGCGTCCCGGCAGATGCGTTTCTCTTACGCTCGCAGTGCTAGCTTGCGTCCTCCAAGGAATTGCAAGAGAAGAGTGCGGCTGTCCTTTTTAGATGTTAGGGCAAGGAGAGCTATGAATTTCTCACTAGAAGGTATTTATAGTGAGATTCAAGTTCCAGGCCTAATAGGTTTCAAAGCCCTAACCCAATTAGGCTTTAATTTCGGGCTTAATAATGGCTCAACTATTGGGCCCATCATTAATACAAAATTATTGTGAAACCAAAACCCAAATTATTAGCCCATGGACTCATATGATCCAAATAGCTCCATGTGTGTGACCCAATAGGCTCTTACCACGTTGGCAATGATCGTAAATCACATTTATGATCATAAGCAATGAGCGGTGTCTAGCAACACATCATTGCTACCCAAGTGACAAGATTGTCGATGATTCAACTAAACCTTTATGATCATCACCAATATATGCCATTGTCCCTTTGTCCAAGATATCAAGACTAAGCACGAGACATGGAATGTGCCACTCTCGTAGAGCCCAATCTTTGGTTTCTTGATTACCAAGTTGACCAACTTAAACTGATAACATTGATATCGTATATCAACTCATCCGAGCATGGCCATGCATTTTTCTAAGTCTAACTCTATCAAGGGGCCCGAAGATATCACTCCCGTTACATAGGAGGGAAAAATACCATCTTGATCATACAATTCCCTCTGCATGATATGTGACATACCCAATGACCTCCTTCAAGTTCACTCAATTACGAGCAACAAAAGAAAGTGTCAAAGTATGTGACTCACATGTAGGGAACCTTGATGATCTTAGGTCGAAGGACTACATATACCATGATCACTTTGAGAATCACTTATGACACTCATATAACGATCTATGAAGTGTTCTCATGGTGGGTCGGTCCAGTAAATAAGTTCTCCAACTTGTACCTATATGTAGACTACATATCTCATATTAGTCTTCACATATGCTAGTCGTTATGTATTATTGCAACCCACTCCACAATAATACTAGACTAGGGATGTTTAACAATATCATTATTCTAGGTTACAATTATGTTTGTTAAGTTACACAGAAACAAAACAACAAACATAATCGCTGGATTGATGCCTTAATAAAATATCATGACTCAATGTGCAAAAAATACAATCATCTCATGATGGGCCTTTTGGGCACAACACTTACAATCTCCCACTTGCATTGAAAGCCAATCACCCATGTATCTAATACTGATGGACCTAGAATGGATATCATGCTTTTGCTGCATAAGGGGCTTTGTCAGTGGATCAGCAATGTTGCTGTCTGTCGAAGTCCTGCGTATCCTTACATCACCCTTCTCGATGATCTCCTTGATGAGATGATAGTGTCGAAGTATGTGTTTGGCTCGTTGGTGAGATCGAGGTTCCTTAGCTTGTGCGATTGCTCCATTGTTGTCACAATAGAGCTCTATCGGGTCGGCACTGCTTGGAACCACTCCAAGTTCAGTGATGAACTTCTTAATCCAAACTGCCTCCTTCGCAGCAACAGAGGTGGCAATGTACTCAGATTCTGTTGTAGAGTCAGCTACTGTCTCTCGCTTTGAACTCTTCCAGCTCACAGCACCACCACCAATACAAAACACATAAC
>KK902797.1:31238-46665 GCA_000696445.1 Aquilaria agallochum | reverse complement strand
AAAGAGAAAACCAAACACTTAGAAAAAATTCAAGGGAGGAAGATAGACGCAAAGTATACCTGGGCGGCGTGTTTGGAAAGCTTCGCGGCGAGAGAATCGTCGCCCGAGTGAGTCACGGCAATGGCCTTGAAGGAGGCATCGGTGAGGACCCCTTTCAAGATCTCTGTAGCCATTTGCCGGCAGTCTCCGGAGTACAAATTCATGTCCTCCGTAAACATCCAGAAAGGATCCTTCGGGACTTTTCCCTTCGGGATGTGGGCGTCCCGAAGGGCTCTCCTCTTTGCATGCTCCGCTACCAAACCCGGAGTGAGCGACTCTTCTGCATGACAAAACAGAAAATTGGTCAGGGCAGGAAAACCTCAAAGATCATCAAAAAGAGGAGCACCACAGTCTGTTAGAAAAACAAACCTGCTTGCACCTCGACGACGTCGTCGTCGGAAGCTCAAGCCTCTTCGGCAGAAATCCCCTTGCCTTTTCTTCGGCGCCGCTCTTCGGCAGAAGGAGCCTCTACCACAGCGCCCAGAAGAGCCTGCGACGGGGTAGGACTTTGAGGAGGGACCTTAGCAACAACCTCCGACTGAGGGACAGTAGCAGCCTCGGGCTCCTCGCCCACCTCTTCAGAAGTCTCCGGAAGAGGGGGGGGCACATCCTTCTTCGCCCGTTTGGAAATAGATGGCCCAGCCCCGGACGTTTTCCATCTTCGGGAGGCAGCTTTCTTCATCTGCTCACCCTTCGCGGGCTGACCGGTGAAAAGGGCTTGTTAGAAGGCAGTAGTGTCCTCGCCCATTTCTGAAAAGGAAGAAAGACATCAGTGTGAGTCCGGAACGAAGTTATAACAAGGAGATTAGAAAGTAACTTACTCTCATAAAAAGTTTCGAAAGAAACTTCCTCCCGAAGGAGTTGCACTAGCCAGGAGTCCTTCCCGGCGATGGCAGGAGCCAGCATCCCGAGGTCCGTCTTGTGCTCCTTTACCACCCTGAGCTCTCGAAGGACCTCCTCGGTCATCAACCTCCAATTGATGGGGAAGGGGTAAAGAGGNGGCTGCCAACTTTCAGGAATCGGCATTTTTGGTTGAAAAATGAGTTCGGAAAAGGCAAAAATGAACTTCGGGCAAACTTTGAAAAACAAAGAGTTCTGGAAATCAAAACCCACCAAATCTTTTGCCGTAATCTGGGTGTGAAGACGCCGTTGTGAAAGATGACTGGAAAAAAGCTCAGGTGAAAGAACCGCCGCGAAAAGCAGAAGAGAGCAGAAGGAAAACCAGAGCAAAAGCAAAAGCAAAAGAAACAAATGACAAAATGAGCATATATATAGGCCGAGGGAGGTAGGCGAACCGGTGTCATAAGTGCTCTGCGAAGACGAAACATCGCCATAACTGCTCTTCTGCACCTAAAAAGGCGCGCTTGCCGTTACAACACAATCCCCACCAATAACAAGCTACCACATGTCAACCATCGCGCCAAAAGGGGGGGATGCGTGTCTCGATTCCCCCCATCCTTAGGCGCGTCGTTCCAGACTGACACACCTATTCCTAACACATGACGTGGCGCAGACATAAAAAGCTGGAAAGCAGGTTACTTCGAAGACACCAACAGACAGGCTATGGTAGAAGAGCCTAACGTCTTCAGACGAAAGGTCCGTCTTCGGAATAGGTACTGCACTCAAGGCCCAAAGAGGGGCCCTCAGGAAGCGAACAAACCGAAGTCTCCAGTTCGGCTTTTTCGAGGGGGGCCTGTGATAGCCGAAGGGCTTTCGCCTCTTCCAGTATATACTTCCCCGAAGGATTGTTCGGGGAGCCTGATGTAGCTCGGAAATAAGCATTGCCATCGACCTCGGTAGAAGCAAAGTCGAGCATGGCGAAGCAAGTAATTCGGCTGAAACGCCAGGCTATCTTAATGTGTCATTGACTCCCTCGGGGAACCGAACATATCGCCTTTGGGAGAAAAGAACCAGCTACNGTGGCCTGACACGCTGGCATCATCCAAGTCCCATCTCAGTTACAAAACTAGGAGCCTACAAACGGCTACCTGTTCCCTACGCCCAAAAAGCACAGAAAGAATCCGACCGAACACGTGTCAGGATCCGAACGGGCCAGGTACTTCTATAAATACTGGGAAACAGGACTTGGCAATAGAGATCTCTCGCCATCGGCACTCTGGCACAGCAGAAAACATATACAGGCCAGACCCTATATCCATTTATGTGTCCCTACTTCACTCACTATCAGGACACTAACTTGGGCGTCAGAGGCTCCTCCCCGGAAAATCATCCCGGGGACCTCCTAACCCCTTTTTTCGGAGTCTTTCAGGTACTTTCCCACCTGGGGATCCTCTCCATCAGACGTTCTCCCTCCTCGGAAGCTCCCTCGAAATTCACCATGTCGCAAGACAAAGAAGCTGAAGGGCATCAGTTACATTGCCTATTGAATCCAAGTGCTACCCTTACTAAGTTTCTCAATGAAACTTACTCCCCTCAATTCTGTCATTTCAGGTCCAGCAGAAAGATCACCTTCAAACTAACCATTGTGATTTGGGTTTTGATCTGAAATTTCAGGTACATCAACTTCCATATGTCTAGTTGTGAGCTGGAAACTTTGGTGATTTTAGGAGCACATTTGGTATTTTTAATGGTGGTACTTATTGTGTTGTGCAGCAGCTGTCCAGCATCCTGTTTTTGGAGTCCATTGTGTCTCAGGACCTCCTGTAACCTAGGGTACATATTTAGCTGAGTTAAGACCATATTGTAGTGAATGTATGCATGTACATGTAGTGTATGTAAAATGAGACAAGTATGAGAACATTTGAGTAATGTTTTGGCTATGTAAGTGATGTGGTGCAAAGCTGCCTAAGTGTGAATGATGGGCTGCTTACTTGTAAATTCTGTTTTGACCACATAAAGTTGTTAAAAGAAAGGGAATGTAATTCCTGTGTGTAATGGACATATATGGGATAGACTTGGAGGGCTTCCCCTTGTGAATGAAGTGTTTTCATGGTTTGGAAAAATTGTATGGGCAAAATGGTCCAAAAATTGCCAGAATTTTGACTCTGAACCTAAAGTTTAATAGCTCCCTGTATAGAATGAATCTTGGTATGAAATTTTTACCACACCTAGAGGACATCTAGAGGATTAACTGGGCTTCATAATTTATGGATTTAGAGCCCTGTAACCAAAGATATGACGTTTCAAAGTGGGATGAGTTACTGTTCATTTGGTCAGAATTTTGTAACCAACTTCAAAAATCCATAACTTGGTCCATAGGTGGGCTATTGATGTAAAAAAAAATTCCTTGGTTTTCTCTAAGTCTCCAATTCATAATGGAGAAAATAAAACATGGGGTTATGAGGCTAGAATGATACAGTTTATTAGTGGAAGTTATAGGTGCAGTAGCTGGCCACTAGAACTTAACAAGATTGCCTAATGTGTGGAAGCCAAACTCAGACTTGTGCTAGTGTTTTCCTTCTTTGCTGCCATGGTGTGCATGAAATGTGAATATGTGTGTGATGGGTGGACCAATATACATGTATTTACAAAGTGCCCAAGAGGGCCACTTGGGTATGCACACTAAGGGTAGTGTTCTAATGACCTACAGAACATTACCAATCCTGGGAGTCTAAATGCACAGTTTTGGCACCATAACTGGACTACCCCAGAGTGGGTAACACTCTTGGTTCCAACTTGATCTCGAACTCAATTTCCCTTAGTGAAGGAATACCTGGCAGGTCTTTAGGAAAGACTTGTAGAAAGTCTCTCACTATAACTATTCTGTCCACTTCCTCATCACAGTGTAATTCATTCAATGCATAATAGTAATCATGCTCAGAAATCACAGGTATCTCATTTAGTACCTCTAGCTCCATGCCATGTATTTCAAGCCCTAATTCCTTAGAATTCACTAATACATGCACTAAATCACACTTAGGAATGTCCAACACTAGAAGATTAGTCCTAACCTTAGTCTTTCCTACTACTAGCTCACAATCCTAAGTTAGGTTAGTAGTGAAAAGACATTGACTGCCTACTGTTTTCACTAAGGATATCCTAGGCATGATTTTAGTAGGCAATTTTGTGGCATCAACAAATTTCCTAGCCATTATAGGTGTAGATGCACCAGTATCAAATAGAACACTAACAGGCATACCATTAAGGTAAATGTTACCTCTTAGTGCTCCTTCTTGGTGTCATGTCTCTAGCCTTTCCACTTGGAAAAGTCTACCAGCTCTCTAAACTGGAGGTCAAGGAATTGGAGGAACTAGCCTCTGCTATCCCTCCCTAGGTGCTCCGCCACTAGGTCCTACCCCAATAGGCCTTACTGAACCTTGGTCTTCTGGCCTCCTTTGAGCCTGTGGGTAGTATTTGATCTAATGATCCATGGATCGACATCTTACACATGCTTGCGTGTCAAAATAGCATGGTTTCTTTCCATGAAACTTCTTGCATTTATGGCACCTTAGGCTAGGGATGACACGTTACACCTTCACAAAATAGGAAAATTACAGCATAAGGACCTAAGCATATATGCTTTAATTTTCACCATAGTGCATGATTTGTGAAGTGTAAAGTATTCAATATACAACCCCTTAAGTCACAAAAACAATGATAGCTTGGTCCTTAAGAAAGCATTGGCACATTGCCTAATTTTTAAGTAACCTATGGACTAAATTGTAAGGTTACAAAAGCTGAGTACTCAATTGCAAAAATCTCTAAAGATGGCTATGGAAAGAACATGGATGGAATTAAGGATATTGCTGGGGCACAAAGTGCTTAAGAAGGCAAAGTTGATCATTTATGGCATAATGCCAACAAAGGATCTAAGGGTTGACCTTTTTCTCTAAAAGTTATAATGACATTTCACAAGGTTAAATGTGGTCAAAAAAATTATTTTCCCAGCCAAAATGGCTAGAAATAACCTGTCCAAGTGTTGGCCAAATTTTCAAAAATTTCCATATATGCCACCTTGGTCAAAATGATCTATAAATGGAGAAAAATTTTCATTTCATTGTCATTTTCCTTAAATTTTGGTCTCCAGAAGCTAAGACCTCTTCCTTAAGTTCTTCCATCATCCCCCATAGCCACCATACCTTAAGAAAACAAAAGGAAGCAAGAGAAAGAAAACATCAAAGGGTGCAAGAAAACCTAATTTTGGTTCTATTTGGGTTTTCAGATTTCATAGCAAAGGTAAGGGTTTTGTTAAGTTTCCTAGATTGTTTACTATATTTCCAAACATCCATGAAGCTAAGACCATGCTTGGAAGAGAGCAAAAAGCTCATGGAACCAAGTATGGGTTAAGGGGAAAGAAGCAAGGCAAGGTTTCGACCTTAGTGTTACCATGCTAAAGATGGCAACAAGAAAGAAGGGTTTCTAGAGCCCAAGTTAGTACTAACTAAGACTGAAAAGACTCCTAATACCAAGAAAAATCTTAAGAAGGGCTTCCATAGTGATCCTATTGCGATATCTCATTGTTTTATAGAATGATTATGGACTAACCCTAATGTGTTATTGCTGCTAGCATTACATGTGTTTGTTGCTATGTTTGTTGTTGCGTATGGTTTCCATATTTGTATGTATGTGTTGTTTTTTTTATGTTTTTATGTCTTTGGATTTCATGTGGCACGTTGCCATGGAAGACTTTATCTTGAAATCCCTTACTAAGTTCTTTACAAAGAGCTTACGCCCCTTTCTATCCATTTTCAGGAACACCTGAAAGAGAATGTTCAAACTAATAGTTCTAGTTTGTGTTTTCCTCTGAAATTTTAGGTACATGAAATTCAATATGTATAGTATTAAAATGGAGTGTTTCATGATTTTTAGAGCACATTTTCTAATTTTAGTGTTGGTACTTTCTGCCTTATGCAGCAGCTGTCTTTTGAAGTTTATGGAGTGCATTGTGGTTGTAAGGCTCTCCAAGAAGCTAGTGTACATACCCAACTAAGTTAGGACATATATATGATGTATCTATGCATGTGAATACACTATTTATGGTGTATGGATGATATATGAAGCAACAAAGTGATGTTTGAGGTTGAATGTTCAATTCTGTCCATTTTGCAACTCATTAGCTGTTACAAAGAAAATTATGTTTAATGTTTATGGAATGCCACTAAATTCATGGAAATTAATTTCCCAGGTGTTTAAGACATGTTATAACCTGCCCATGTTGGTTTTGCACCTGGAAATGAAGTGTATGAATTTTATGAAATTTTGTATGGGAATTATGGTCATTAGTTGTACAGATTTGGTACCCTGTACTATAAGAGCCATAACTTACCGTAAATAATGAGTTTTGTTGTGAAATTTTGACCACACCCAGAGCACATATAGAGGTTAAACTAAAATTTTGAATTCCTAAATTTGGAACTCTGTAGCCAAAGATATGACATTCCAAAGTTGGCTAAGTTACTGTTCATCTGGTCAGAATTTGATAACCAACTTAAAAAATCCATAACTTGGTCCATAGGTGGGCTTCTAATGTAAAATAAAATTTATTGGTTTGCTCTGAGTCTCTACTTGATAATGGAATAAATAAAATATGGGGTTACATGGCTAGAGTGATACAGTTTATTAGTGGAAGTTACAGGTGCAGTGGCTGGCCACTAGAGCTTAACAAGATTACCTAATGTGTGGAAGCCAAAACTAATAATTGTGCTAGTGTTTTCCTTCTTAGCTGCCATAGTGTGCATAAACGTAAATATGTGTGTTATGGTTTGACCAATATACATATATTTGCATAAAGACCAAGAGGGCCACTTAGGTAATATAGTGAGCATTGTTTTGATGGCCTACAGAACATGCATAGCTCCTAGGAAATTGACACATTAAAGATTGTCACTTTATTTAAGCTCTCAAAGTGGTAACAGAAGTTGGTATCAGAGCCAAGTTTTAATGTGGTTTATGTGCATATGACATGATGCATATAGTTGCATACATATAGCTTAGTTCGGTCAGCTGCTAGTGTTAAGTACCTAACACAGAGTATATATTGTGCTCTTCTGATTTTCATGAAACAGGAAAATGGTCACGACAAGGAGAGGGGATCAGGGACCCCTATGACCTCGTACTATGCAAAGGCAGGCCAACAGAAATGGAAGGGGTGTAGAAGAGCAACCAAAGTAGAAAACCCAGGACTTGACACGAACATACCACAAGTGTGGGTTGAACTACAAAGAAACCTATCCCAGATAAATGAAAACTTAGTAAGGTTACTGCAAGCTCGACAACAAGGAGTTCAAGTAACACAAGCATTACCACAGCAGCAGAACTAGGAAGTTGTTAGGAACAACCTAGTGAATGTTCCTTTTGATGAAAATGAAGAGAATGAAGATGCTAAAGATGAGGATGGAAGACATCCCAGAGGCAAAAGAATCAGGTATGAGATTGGCCAAGTATCCAAAGTCAATAACTCAGCTTATGACCCTTCCATGGGGGATGAAGCTGAAAGACCTAGTGAGAGGAGAAGAAGAAGTAGACATAGAGACTATATGGACTTAGAAGAATCACACAGGTCCAGAAGGCATAGAGCTGAAGATCTTTAGAGCTCTGATGATGTCAAATTGTTGGAAAGGTTTCCAGGCCTAAGACCTCCACAATTTCATGGCAGAGCTACACCAAAGAAAGTTGAAGAATGGCTAGGATTCATTGAGAAGATGTTCAAGAGGATGCACTTAAACTCCACCAAGAAAGTATCTCTAGCTACCTATAATCTTGTAGGTAGTGCAAAAATGTGGTGGAGAAATGTTAGAGATAGGCATGCTGACCAGAAAGGCAGAAAAGCAGATCATGAGCTAGAGATTACATGGCCTGAGTTCACAAGGTTGTTCTAAGACCAGTATATAAGTGATGCCATGAAAGACCTAAAGCAAGCTGAGTTTGATGCACTACAACAAGACAACCACAGTGTTCTGGAATACGAACACAAGTTCAACCAACTTGTGAGGTACGCACCACAATACCATGGGTTGGAAGAACTTATAGCCAAGAGGTTTGTCAGAGGCCTGAGACCAGATATCAAGAGAGTTGTTAGGCTTTTCAATGCTATTACATATCATGATGCTGTTCAGAAGGCTTTACTGGTGGAACAGGAAGAGTATGAAAGTAAATGGTTTCCTAGTGGACAAGGAGAGACCAGCAAAGCTTGAAGACTACAGAAGCCAATGAAAGGTAACGACACTATGAAGGTTCAAAAACCTAGTATGGAGGGCTAGGCCAAGAATAAGTGATACAATCAAAGAAGGCACAACCAAGGATGGGAAGGATCCATTGAAGATAACTAGTGGACCATTGACAAGGAAGAAGGCTAGGGAGCTCACTAGTGCACTTCAAGCTTTTTTCTCAAGCCTTTTTATGGTGAATGGGCTTGGAATTTCGCAAGGAGCTGCTGGAACCTGCAAGAAATCATATGAAGATGATGGCCAAGCTTGGACTTTGACAGATTGGTGATGTTCCGGTAGAAAAACCATATCTTGAGTTGGAAAGATCAGAATTGAGTGATTTTTTATTCATTGGAAATCCAACATCTGGATCTACAAATCATATGAATACCATGAAACTGAATTTGCACGTTAAGGGGGGTCCAATTTAGCTTCAAAGTCGCGATTTGCGAGTCATCTCTGGTTCATAAGCAGTTGCAGTATTTTGGGCATATCTTTGGCTTTAGATGTCCGTTTTCTATGATTCAAGTGTCATTTCGAAGCTAAGAAATAGATATACAACTTTTGTGCTTTGCATTTTGATAAATAATGGTTGTATCAAGGTCAAATTTCATCTTGAAGAGCCCATAAGTGCACATGGGAAGACCATTTGGGGGTTTTAGGGGCAAACTTGTATTTGCACTTTATTTTCTTTATTTTCCTGATTATTTAAATTATTTAGAATATTATTTAGGCTATGGAATTAATTTAGGTCACATAGGTTAAGTGGCATATGCTGCACACATTAAACATGTGCAATTAGGTATTTGAGTCCTAATTTGACTAGGTGTTCTTGCGTCCTTTGTAACTTGGATTCCTAGGTGACTTGGGTTGTGAATTTTGTTGAGTCTTTTACCCTAGTTTAGGCCTATAAAAAGGCACATATTCTGGTTGTAAAACATAGCCACTACATGAAATAATATTGCTACTTTGGAGAGAATTTCTCTTTGGTTCTTTTTGGACTACCTTGGTGCACAAGTTCTTTGTGTTCTTGGTTTTCTTATACTTCCTGTTTCTAATCATAGGTTGATTAGGGCTAGGGGTTTTAAATCCAGTCTCTTTGATGTCTTATGGAGCATGAAAAATATCTTGGGCATGTTTCATGGTCTTTATACCATCGGGGTTCGCATCAATAAGTTTGTTGGCCTAAGGTGTCCTTGATGTAAGAAGTTTCTATTGGGTTTCAGGAGCCAAACAGCGTAGCGGAATTTAACCAAAACCCTCTAGGATCCAAGTGAAACGGGGTAAACCGNGTTATGTATTATTGCAACCCGCTCCACAATAATACTAGACCAGGGACGTTTAAGAATATCATTATTCTAGGGTTACAATTATGTTTGTTAAGTTACGCAGAAACAAAACAACAAACATAATTGCTGGATTAATGCCTTAATAAAATATCTTGACTCAATGTGCAAAAATACAATCATCTCATGATTGGCCTTTTGGGCACAACACTAACAGTTTCATGGTAAGAGGCCATGTTACTTTGAAACACAGGCATGTCTCAAATGTGGATCTTTGGATCACTAGATTAAGGACTGCCCTTTAGTCCAAAGAAGAGGGCAAGAACACCAAGGCCAAAATTGTCCTAATATGACACCTGTTAGAGGCAATCAACCAAGAGGTCCTCCTAGAGGTCAAAGGCCTCAAATGCAAAGAGCTGGAAGGGTATTCCATATTGATACGGGAGAGACATCCCAACAAGGAGCACTTGGAGGTAACATTTATTTTAATGGTGTGCTAGTTAGTGTGTTGTTTGATATTGGTGCTTTAGTGTCTATTGTGGCTAGAAAGTTAACTGAATCCATGAAATTGTCTATAGAATTCATGCCTAGTATATCATTAGTAAGAACAGTAGGTAGTCCATGTCTTTTCACTAACGAACTAGCTAAGAATTGTAAGGTAGTAGTTGGAAAGACTAAGATTTTGACTAATCTGCTAGTGTTAAATATTCTAAAGTATGATATTGTTCTTGGCATTGATTGGTTAGCAAAGCATGGAATCAATATTGATTGTGCGAAAAGAGAAATCACATTGCCTGGTAATGAAGTGCATGCGTTAGTGAATTATAAGGAATTAGTGTATGAAATGCATGGCATGTAACTAGAAGTTATGGATGAAATTCCTGTGGTTTCTAAAGATGAATATTACACATTAAATGGTGTTGAAATTGATGTGGAAGTTCATAGAATACCTGTAATGAGAGACTTTCCATAAGTCTTTCCTAAAGACCTGCCAGGTATTCCCCTTCCAGGAGAGGTAGAATTTGAAATCAAGTTACAAATTGGGGCAGTACCAATATCCATACCTCTTTATAGAATGCCAATCACTGAGATGATTGAGCTCAAGAAACAACTTGATGAACTTCTTCAGAAAGGGTTCATAAGACCAAGTGTTTCACCTTGGGAAGCTCCAGTTCTCTTTGTGAAAGAGAAGGATGGATTATTGAGATTGTGTATTGACTACAGAAAGCTGAATGTTGTAACTATCAAAAACAATTATACACTCCTTAGATTGAGGATCTATTTAATCAACTCAAGGGAGCAAAAATCTTCTCTAAGATTGATTTGAGATCTTGGTATTTACAGTTAAGAGTAAAAGAGGATGATATACCCAAGACAGCATTTCAAAAAACATATGGGCACTATGAGTATACAGTTATGCCATTTGGCTTGAATAATGCCCCTGCTGTATTCATGGACCTGATGAACCATGTGTTCATACCTTACTTGGACAAGTTCGTAGTGGTGTTCATTCATGACATCCTAGTGTATTCCGAGGATGAAAGTGAACATGAGCATTACTTGAGAACTGTCTTAAACACACTGTTGAACAATCAACTGTTTGCAACAAGTGCCAATTCTAGATTATAGAAGTATCTTTCCTTGGACACATGGTTGATGCACAAGGCCTTAGAGTAGACTCGGAAAAGCTCAAGGCTGTGCAAGAGTGGGAAAGACCTAAGACTGTAATGGAAGTCATAAGCTTCCGACGACTAGCAGGCTATTATAGAAGATTTGTACCAAAATTTTCCATGATTGCCTTAGTTCTTACTCAACTAACCAAGAAAGGTCAAAGATTTGAGTGGACTGAGAAGTGTGAAAAGAGCTTTCAGGAACTGAAGAGCAAATTAACTCAAGCCCCAGTGTTGATCCTGCCTGATCCAAGTAAGCCCTATATAATTTGTACAGATGCATCTAGATCCGGGTTAGGGTGTGTTCTGATGTAAGATAGAAATGTGATTGCTTATAGGTCAAGGTAATTGAGACCCCATGAGCAAAACTATCCTACCCATGACCTAGAGCTGCTATAGTGATCTTTGCCCTAAAACAATGGAGGCATTACCTATTAGGAAGCTCATTTGTGGTATACATTGACCATAAGAGCCTAAAGTACCTATTCATTAAGAAAGAGTTGAACATGAGGCAAAGAATATGGTTGGAGTATATCGAAGACTACGACTGTAGCATTGAGTACACTGAAGGTAAAGGCAATCTAGTGGCAGGTGCCCTAAGTAGAAAGTACATTGGTTTGCTAAAGGGTGGATCTTTGGCAGATACTAGTGAGGAGAATAGTTTGATATGCCTTTGGCATAAGTGGAATAGTGGGAAGAAGCACAAGTCTATACATTAACTATTCAGTCTGGGTGGATTGAGAAGATAAGGAAGGCACAAAAAGTAGATCCAAACCTGAAAAAGATTTCAGGAAAAGACAAAGGGTCCTTGTATAAATCATTTGCCTACAAGCAAGGATTATTGTACTTCAAAGACTAAATATATGTGCCTAGTGAGCAAGAACTCAGAAATGAGATACTTGAAGAGGCTCACATGAGCAAACTGAATATCCGTCCTGGAAGTGAAAAGATGTACAAAGACTTGAAGACACATTTTTGGTGGCCAAACATGAAGAAAGACATAGCCACATATGTGTCTAAATGATCAACATGCCAAAGATGTCACACATTCCAGAAGTGAGCAGAAACACTACAGACTTTACCCATTCCAGTTAGAAAGTGGGGTAACATAACAATGGACTTCTTAACTGGTTTGCCTATGACCGGATTAAGATGTCACACAATCTGGGTCATTGTGGATAAGTTAACCAAGTGTGCTCACTCTTTGCCAATAAAGATCACAGACTCACTAGAAAAATTTCCACAAATGTATATCAAAGAGATAATAAGGTTGCATGCCAGACTCCATAGTGTCAGACTGAGATCCAAGGTTTACAGCTAGATTTTAAAGTGCTTTTCACAAGGCATTAGAATCCAAAATCTACTTGAGCACTGCTTGTTATCCTCAGACTGAAGGACAGACTAAGAGGGTGATTCAGATATTGGAAGACATGCTTAGGAGTTGTATATTGGATTTTAAAGGGGAATGGGACCAACACTTACCTTTGGTGAGATTTTCTTATAACAACAGTTATCAAACCACCATTAGTATGACACCTTATGAAGCCTTTTTTTGAAGAAGGTGCATGACACAATATTGTTGGGTGGAAGCCTCAAATAGGCTCAAGTTGGGTCCAAAGATTATTGAAGACACAACAAGTAAAATCAAGAAGATACAAGAAATGACACGGCCATCCCTGGCCTCTGCCCAGGAAACCCTACAAGAGCTGGTCTCACGGTGGTTACAATTGGCTAGTTTTATATGTGTGCAGATTAAAATCCTATGATACTAGTTGATTATCCTAGAATATACAAAGATGGATGCTCTTCATGCTTTGACTCGGATTAATAAAAACATAAAACATTAACTTGGCCAAGTAATTTCTACAGAAAGTAAGCACAAATAGCCAAAGCATACACAATCAACATTTATGTGAATTTACTACACATAATAACTCGTGGGAGCACTCATACATAAAGTAGACTAATGCCCTCACCCAAGAGCAACCCTAGAGTCTAGGACTCTTTATAACATAGACTATGGAGGCAACTAGAGTACTGTATATATACAAGCTGTTGGGTTTCGGGAGCCAAACAGCGCAGCAGAATTTAACCGAAACCCTCCAGGATCCTAGTGAAACGTGGTAAACCGGGTGTTCAAAAATTTTCATACCTAATTTTCGGTTGAGATCTCTCACTCAACTGTAGAGTCGAATCACAAAAGTTGAACAGTTGACGTGTTCAAGCTCTCTATGGTATCAACACGAGCCTCTCGGGATCTCCACGCTTCCACTGCGTCCCGGCAGATGCGTTTCTCTTGCTCTCGCAGTGCTAGTTTATGTCCTCCAAAGAATTGCAAGAGAAGAGTGCGGCTGTCCTTTTGGGAGGCCAGGGCAAGGAGACCTGCGAATTTCTCACTAGAAGTTGTATCTATAATAAGACTCAACTTCCAGGCCTAATGGGTTTCAAAGCCCTAATCCAATTAGGCTTTAATTTCAGGCTTAATAATGGCTCAACTATTGGGCCCATTATTAATACAAAATTATTGTGAAACCAAAACCCAAATTATTAGCCCATGCACTCTAATGATCCAAATAGCTCTATGTGTANACTCTATCAAGGGGCCCGAAGATATCACTCCCGTTACATAGGAGGGACAAATCCCATCTTGATCATACAAATCCCTCCGCATGATATGTGACATACCCAATGACCTCCTTCAAGTTCACTCAGTTACAAGCAAAAAAGGAAAGTATCAAAGTATGTGACTCACATGTAGGGAACCTTGATGATCTTAGGTCAAAGGACTACATATACCATGATCACTATGAGAATCACTTATGACACTCATATAATGATCCATGTAGTGTTCTTGTTACCACTCTGAGTATTTAAATACAGTGCTTAATTTTAGTGAGCTCAAGCCCCAGATAGTCCATGTCCTGTAGGCCAAGCAGAACATGTTCACTATGTTTACCCAAGTGGCCCTCTTGGACATTATGCAAAGATGTGTATATTGGTCCAACCACCACACACATATTCACATACAATTTCATCTAGAAGTAATGATGATAATGAAATTCTTTATTCCTGGCCAATCTGAAATTTGAGTAAAATCCCCAAGTGCATGTACAATCATTTGCACACACGATGCTATTGGTGAGCATCTGTTTTTTTTTTCAAACTCCCACACTGTGTCCAACTCAAGTTATACCCATGTTATACAATGCCCTAAAGGTTTTAAACCCTTTAATACCCTTAAAAATTCAAAGGGAAACAGGTTTGAGACATTAAATCCATCTAAGTTTACAATTATGGATCTTACACTTAACCGGGTACAAAAGACCATATGAACAGTA
This sequence comes from Aquilaria agallochum, assembly GCA_000696445.1. NCBI lineage: Eukaryota > Viridiplantae > Streptophyta > Magnoliopsida > Malvales > Thymelaeaceae > Aquilaria > Aquilaria agallochum. Next base: position 32,227 of record KK902797.1, on the reverse strand, counting down.
CTCAGCAAAATCAGCCAATTTTGACAGCCCATAACTCCGGCTACAGAGCACCAAATCCAGTGATTCAAAATCCAAGTTATTCCTCTTGAAGCGTTCTAAGTGTGGTCAAAATTTCATAGCCAAATCCTTTATGTACAGAAATTTATGGCCGCTGGAGTACAGGGCACCAAATTTTAGCCATTATTGACCATTATGCCCGTACAAAATTTCATAATATTCATACACTTCATTTCCAGGTGCAAAACCCACTTGGTAGTGTCCATATATGTCTTACACAGATGGGAAAACCATTCCCCTGAACTTAGAGTCCTTCTAACCATCATTCATAAAAATGCCATCAAAACAGCCCATAAACACCTTATGGACAGCGTTGTATACACACTTCAAACCACACTCCATTGATCCATATATCCTTCTCACACTACACATACAACATGCCCAGATCATTTACATGCAATGATGCACCACATACATGACAATAACTTAGTTAATATGTATACTAAGCTTCTTGGAGAACTTCAAAAGCACTAAGCACTCCAGAAACTTGAAGGGACCAGCTGCTGCGTAAGGCAGAAAGTACCATTACTAAAAATAGCTAATGTGCTCCCAAAATCATGAAACTTTCCAGTTTACAACTAAACATATGGGAGTTAATATAAATGAAATTTCACATAGAAATTCACACGATAGCTATTATTTTGAATGCTCTCTTTCAGGTGCTCCTGAAATGGACAGCAAGGGGGTAAGTCTCTTTGAAGAAACTTAGCAAGGGCTTATCATTAGAAACTTGAATTCCCAGAAACATACCTGAAATCAAGAGACATAAAGACACAAAAACAAAGCACATATACAAAAATATAGCCATCCAAATGAACAAAAAAACAGAACACAATCAAATGCAATGCTGGCAGCAATACATCATTAGGGTTAGTCCATAAACAATCAAATAAACAATATGTAATCACTATGGCAGCCCTCCTCAAGCTAAT
>KK902797.1:0-26831 GCA_000696445.1 Aquilaria agallochum | reverse complement strand
ATCCCATCTTGATCATACAAATCCCTCCGCATGATATGTGACATACCCAATGACCTCCTTCAAGTTCACTCAGTTACGAGCAACAAAGGAAAGTATCAAAGTATGTGACTCACATGTAGGGAACCTTGATGATCTTAGGTCGAAGGACTACATATACCATGATCACTATGAGAATCACTTATGACACTCATATAACGATCCATGTAGTGTTCTCATGGTGGGTCGGTCCAGTACACAAGTTCTCCAACTTGTACCCATATGTAGACTACATATCTCATATTAGTCTCCACATATGCTAGTCGTTATGTATTATTGCAACCGACTCCACAATAATACTAGACTAGGGATGTTTGAGAATATCATTATTCTAGGGTTACAATTATGTTTGTTAAGTTACGCAGAAACAAAACAACAAACATAACTGCTGGATTAATTCCTTAATAAAATATCATGGCTCAATGTGCAAAAATACAATCATCTCATGATTGGCCTTTTGGGCACAACACTAACACAAGCCTCTACTGAGATCTTCTTGACCTAACTCCCACCATGGATATGAATCCTAGTGGTGAGTCTCAAAATCCCTTTGTGCAAGTGCTACTAGGCTCTACAGCCAAAGGAATACCCTAGTTAGTACAGTTACTTGACCAACAAACCATCTAAGTTACCCATATAGACTAGAATAACAAGGATTCTCAAGTGCAATACCTGTGCACAAAAAGCCACTACTGCAATAACCCTTAACAATTATCCAATCCAACAACTTCTGAATCTGCACAACATAACTAGGGAGTGAGAACATAACATTCTCAGTAAGGGGTCTTCAGTGTACCTACAAGAAAATTACTAAGGACACCACATCTGATAACATATGTAACCTACTATGAGCTCATACAGCCTAAGGGTCTAATATATGCATATATTTAGGTCCCTTGAGAGCTCTCCTCATCCTTCTCCTTAAACTAGAAGGCATTGCCTTGCCTACTAGCAAGCTGCGCTTTCCAGCCTAACTAGTGATAAATCACCAGCTGAACCTCTCCCTTAGTACGTTATGTAGGGGAATTATGATGGGACTATTGTAGACTAGGTCATTTAGACCTTGTAGACTAGGTGCACTAAGGTTTCACCTTGCAACCTCGTGGTTTCGGCACAACTAGGTCGCCAAGGGCTCTAAACCTTTCACCTGAGCTAACGGTACTTAGTTTTGCCCATTTGTAACTAGTTTCCTTGCTTATGGCTCAAGCAATCATAAAATCTTTCAAACCTTAAGGAAATGCTTAATTCTTGAGGGACTTTCAGAAGTCTCGGAGTACCCCCGGTATACTTAGGCCCCAAGGCACCCTAAGAACTCCCCTAGGTCTCACCTCAATCACCCTAGCAAAATGTGAGAAATTCTGTCGTCTTGCCTGTGGTGATGCATTCCCACAGTTGGTAACATTCAGACAACATTTGCATAATTGGCGATGTGTCACAAACTGGTGCATGAAATTGGCGACGCCTCACCAATTTGTGAATCTGCAGAATTGGCACGCATTTTACTGCTATGAACTTTGGACACTTAGTAAACATGGTAAACATGCTTGGAAAGCCTCCAAATTTCACACACACATAGCACATGTTGCATAGAATATAACCAACTATCACACGCCAATCTATGATGTCTCGTAACATCAGCAAAATCCTCTCAAACCTCATAGTCCACCACAATTCAACCAAATCCTCTAACTAATGCTATTGCTAGAATCACTCAAATTCTTCAAGCAAACTCAGGTCAATAGCATTAATTAGTCTTCAAGTCATAACTCCCTTACCTCAATTTCATGTGACAAGCAAGAATCAACCTCTTTTCCAATCAACTAAGCTCATCAAAGTCTCACCTAAGTTCCAATAAAAAACATAGGCACCAATCATCAAAACCTTACTTCCTAACCAAAACCCAAGCTCCAAACTAACCAAATAACATGAATTCAACCAAGAACACGTTGGTTACCTCGTATCAAAGATAGGAGATATGATAAAACAAACTTCCAAGTTCCAAACCATGGTTTAATGCTTGAAATGAGCTCCTCATAGCTTATATACTCTTGATAGCTCTTCTTGGCACCAAGAAATCTTGATTTCATTATTAAATTGAGAGCAAAATGACAGTCAAAAGTTGGAAACAAGATTATGGTAGCCATAGCCTCACTTTCCCCTGCTTAAACCCTCACTTAACCTCCAAGCTACCAAAGTATTAACCTTAATACAATTAAACCCCCATTTTTTGGTACTTAGTTATTCTTGATTAAATTCTTGTTTATTTCTTCCAAGTTTTGGTTAAGATTGAAAGTTAAGTTATAAAATCTCATTTTAACTACTCGGGACTCGTCTCGGCTATTCAGGATGCAAAATAACCATTTTGCCCCTAAACTTCATTTAGTGCCTTAACTTCCTCGAAACTTAGTGAACTTTGCTAAACTTTTCTATTTTTGCTATGTAAACTTGAAACAGGGTTCCAACTTAATTTAGAACACTTTACCTTCCTCGGGAGTGCCTGCTACTAGGAGGTCCATCACATTCTCCCTTCTTTCTAGAATTTGGTCCCCCAAATTTTGCTGTAAGTCAGGAAAAATACTAGGATATCTTTTCAGCATATCCTACTCTGTCTCCTATGTAGCTTCCTCCTCACTATGGTTAGACCAAAGGATGTTAACCATTGGAATCGACTTAGTTCAAAGTTTCTTGACTTGCCTATCAAGTATCTAAACAGGTTTCTCCTCGTAGGTCAAGTCTTCCTGAATGGGTATCACTGAAGGATTAACTACTTGTCCCGGTTCCACTATGCATTTTTTGAGTAAACTAACGTGAAACACGTTATGCAGTTGAGATAGGTCAGGTGGTAATGCTAATTGATAAGCAACTTTCCCTCTCTTCTCCAATATTTCATAGGGTCTAATATACCTAGGGGCTAACTTTCCCATCTATCCAAAATGACTAACTCCTTTCATGGGCGACACTTTAAGAAGCACTTTGTCCCTAACTTCAAAACTCAAATCTCTTCTTCTCAAATTTGCTTACTTAGTCTGTCGGTCATTGGCTACCTCAATCCGTGCCTGGATTAACTTGATCTTAGCTATGGTATCAGCTATGATCTTAGGACCGATAACTACCCTGTCTACAGGGTCTACCCAACCATGGGGTGTCATACATCGCCTCATATACAAAGCCTCATACGGTGCTATACCAATAAAAGTTTAACAACTGTTATTATAAGCAAACTCAATCAGCGGCAGACGTTGATCCCAATCACCTCTGAAGTCAATAGCACACATATATAACATATCCTCCAAAGTCTAAATCACTCTATAAGATTGCCCATCAGTCTAAGGATGAAAATTGATACTGAGACTAACCTTACTTCCCAATGCTTCTTGAAAAGCATTCCAAAATCGTGATGTGAACCGAGGATCTCTGTCAGATATAATCTGGTCTGGTATCCCATGGAGTCTCACATTCTCCTTGAGATACAACTGAGCCAACTTCTCCAATGTATACGAAATCTTGATAGGTATGAAGTGTGCCAACTTCATCAGTCAATCGACTACTACCCATATAGCATCATGTTGACTCCGGGTATTCGGTAACCCTACTAGGAAATCCATAGTAACGGACCCCTATTTCTTCACTGGAAGAGGTAAACTTTGAAGTGTGCCCGTTGGTTTTTCATGTTCTACTTTAACCGTTTGGCATGTCAGACACTTTGCCACATGTCCCGCTACATCTCTTTTTAATCCTGGCCACAAAAAATGCGTCTTCAGATCATGATACATCTTACTAACACCAGGGTGAATATTCAAAGTACTACTATGTGCCTTCTATAGGACTTGCTACCTAAGTCCATCCATATTCGATACATAGAGATGATCTCCATAATGTAGTATTTCATTGTTGTATCTGAATTCCTTCCTCATAGTGCCAAGTTTTGCTTCTCCTGAAATTTTCTTCAACAATGGATCTTTCATCTGAGCTTCCTTAACTCTGACTAAGCAAGTTGATTGCACTTCCAGAGCATAGACTAGGGATTTCTGTCAGCTTTGCCATAAATTATGCAAAACTAAAAAACAATTCCCTGATGCTCATCTGGAGGAACTCATAGGCTGACCCTTAGGTAAGATCACTCCTATGTACTTCCGGCTCAATGCATTTGCTACCGCATTTACTTTACTAGCACAGTACTCAATCAAACAATCATAATCTTTTATGTATTCAATCCATCGTCGTTGTCTCATTTTCAAATCCTTCTGGGTAAATAGATACTTCAAACTTTTATGATCAGTGAAGATCCTGAATGATCTCCCCATCAAATAATGTCTCCACAACTTCAATGCAAAAATTACTGCCGCTAGCTCAAGATCATGAATAGGATAGTTCAATTCATTAGGCCTCAATTGTCTTAAACCATATGCGATCACCTGACTGTCTTGCATCAACACACATCCTAAACTAGAAGCTGATGCATTAGTGTATACTGTAAAAGCTCTGTTCTGATCCGGTAGAATAAGTACAAGTGCACTAGTCAATCTTGTCTTCAACTCAATATAAGCTTCTTCACAATCTGTTGTCCACTCAAACTCCTAAGTTTTCTTGGTCAAGGCTATTAATGGTACAACTATCACAGAGAATTTCTCTATGAATCATCTATAATAACCTGCCAAGCCCAAGAAACTTCTAACTTCTATAACTGTAGTTGGTCTTTTCCACTCAACTATCGCTTGAACCTTTTTAGGATCAACTGGCAATCCCTAAGCGTTGATAATGTGCCCCAAGAATTGAATCATTTCAGACCAAAACTCACACTTAGATAACTTTGCATAGTACTGATTATCCTTTAGCACTTGCAATACTATTCTAAGTTGTTTTTCAAGCTCTGATGAAGACTATGAATATATCAAGATGTCATCGATGAAAACCTCAACAAACTGATCCAAAAACGGTTTAAAGATCCAATTCATGGCTTCCATAAACACTGCTGGAGCATTTGTTACACGAAATGGCATAACTGTGTATTCATAGTGCCCATACCTCATTCTGAAGGCAGTTTTTGGGATATCTTCCTCCTTAACTCTGATTTGAAAGTTTCCAGACCGAAGGTTAACTCTAGAAAACACTTTTGGTCCTCTGAGTCTATCAAACAGATCATCGATTCTAGGAAGCAGATACTTATTCTTGATTGTTACTACATTCAACTTTTTATAGTCGATGCACAATCTAAAAGTTCTGTCCTTTTTCTTCACAAACAACACCGAAGCTCCTTACAGTGACACACTAGGCCTTATAAAGCCTTTCTCTAGCAGTTCCTCCAACTACTTCTTTAACTCATCCACTCAGGAGCTGACATCCTATAAGGTGGTATTGAAGTATGCTCAACCCCTGGCTGCAGATGGATTATAAACTCAGTATCCCTCTTGGGTGGTAACCCAGGTAACTCTATTGGAAACACTTCAGGAAATTGATTGGCTACAGCAATCTTCTCAAGTTCCTCCTCAATGGCCACCCCATTCAATGAATAATACTGTTCTTCACTAACTATGGGGATGGTATCCATAAGTCTAAGATGCAAACTCTTAGCACTAGACGCCAATCCTCCTGTGCAAGTCACTCTAACTCCCAAAGCATCAGTAATGTCGACTGAGTGATTCACACAGTCAATTTGTGCCTTACGCTTACTTAGCCAATCCATTCCCAAAACTAGGTCATAGGACCTCAATTCTATCACCCATAACTCACAACAGAAATCATGGTCGCCTAACTACAAGGGATACCTAGTATTCACTTCATTGGTCATAATAAAACTCCTCTCTGCAGTCTTGATGAGTCTTAACTCACTCAAGATTTCTTGTTGCAATTTAAACTTGTCTACCAAAGTAGATGATATCACTAAAAGAGTAGCTCCTATATAAAAAAGCACTCTAACACTACAGCTCTAAAAAGTAAAATTACCTCGAACGGTGGCTAGTTGTCTGGTCACCTGACTCGCCAGGGCAAAAACCCTCAGTTTAACGGTTGCTGTGCCTACACCAAGTCAATTTCCAATGGCAAGGGGTACAGGAGGTAAATTCCTGGGTGACCTAACAAAGGTCAAGCCCTCAAGCAATCTCTCACCCAATGTCCTTTCTAGCCACAGATATTGCAAATATCTGTCCCCAGTGTACATGGTCTTCCACCATGAAATCGTCTACACACCTTGGTTTTCAACCGTCAGTCATTTCCCGTCACTATTTCCTAGCTTGGTTGGTCAACCTCTACCTTTTTACTTGGTGTCCTTGAGTCCTCAAATTCCCGTTCTAACATTAATGCTTTTTGGACCACTTGGCGATAGCTTCTAATATCCCCTGTCGCCATATACCTCCTAAGCACGGGTTTCAAACCTTGAAAGAACTTCTTAGCCTTTAATTCATCATTACCAAACATGTAAGAAGCATATCGAATAAGTGACTTATAGCGCTGCGAACACTCCAGTATGGACATTTCTCCTGGTACCAAATTCTCAAACTGAATCCTCATTTGGTCTTCTGCAGTTTCACTAATATATTCCTATCGGAACTTCTTCTCAAAGTCTGACCACTTAAGCACCTTTTTCTTGTGCTTTGGTCGGGTACCATTACTCTCCCTTAGCATCTCCATCACATCATCCCACCATAAACTAGCTCTTCCTCTAAAAAAGAAAGGTACTAAGGTCATCCTCTACTCAGACTCATAGCCTCCACAAGTGAAAAGTCAATTCATCCTAAACAACCAATCTTCTGCTCGATCAGGATCACCTGTCCCATCAAAGCTCGGTGGATCCACAGTCTTAAATTTCTCAAGCAATTTCAACTGGGATGGGGTGTCTCCCCTCCTTGGAGCCTCCATAACTTCTGGCTCTTCCTCCTTCTGAACCCGAGTTCTCCGTTCATGAGCCATAGGCACTTGGTATTCATACCCTGTGCCACTTAGACCATAGTCTCTGTCAATCCCTATAGTACCCTGGATATCTCATCTAGCCTTGCCACAACTAGGTCACTAGAACCCTCACAAGGTTCCCTAGTTCCCCTTGAAGTTCCTGACCGAGTGTTAACCATAGCAACCTGCAACCAAAGCCAGACAATATTCCCCAGATGTTGGTTAGTACTAATTTTCTAGCACATGGACATTCCAATCTAGACCTTAGTGTTAGCCTCCAATATCTATGAAATAAGCTCTAAGCTCTGATATGAAAAACTGACACGGCCGTCCTTGGCCTTTGCCCAGGAAGCCCTATGAGAGCTGGTCTCACGGTGGTCGCAATTGGCTAGTTGTATATGTGTCTGGATTAAAATCCTATGATACTAGTTGCTTATCCTAGAATATGCAAGATGCATGCTCTTCATGGTTTGACTTGGATTAACAAAAACATAAAACATTAACTTGGCCAAGTAATTTTTACAAAAAGTAAGCACAAATAGCAAAGCATACAAAATCAACATTTATGTGAATTTACTACACATAACAACTCGTGGGAGCATTCATACATAAATTAGACTAATGGCCTCACCTAAAAGCAACCTTAGAGTCTAGGAATCTTCATAACATAGACTATGGAGGCAACTAGAGTACTGCATATATACAAGCCTCTACTAAGATCTTCTTGACCTAACTCCCACATTGGATATGAATCCTAGTGGTGAATCTTAAAAATCCCTTTGTGCAAGTGCTACTAGGCTCTGCAGCCAAAGGAATGCTCTAGTTAGTACTGTTACTTAACCAACAAACCATCTAAGTTACCCATGTAGACTAGAATCACAAGGATTTTCAAGTGCAATACCTGTCCACAAAAAGCCACTACTACAATAACCCTCAATGGTTATCCGATCCAATAACTTTTGAATCCGCACAACATAACTAGGGAGTGAGAACATAACATTGTCAGTAAGGGGTCTTCAGTGTACCTACAAGAAAATTACTAAGGACACCATATATGATAACATATGTAACCTGGTGTGAGCTCATACAGCCTGAGGGTTTAATATATGCATATATTTAGGTCCCTTGACACCTCTCCTCATCCTTGTCCTTAAACTATAAGGCATTGCCTTGCCTACTAGCAAGCTGCGCTTGTTAGCCTAACTAGTGATAAATCACCAGTTGAACCTTTCCCTTAGTATGTTATGCAGGGGAATTATGGTAGGACTATTGTAGACTAGGTTGTTTAGACCTTGTAGACTAGGTGCACTAAGGTTTCACCTTGCAACCTTATGGCTACGGCATGGCTAGGTCGCCAAGGGTTCTAAACCTTTCACCTGAGCTAATGGTACTTAGTTATGCTCATTGGCAACTAGTTTCCTTGCTTATGGCTCAAGCAACCATAAAATCTTTCAACGCTTAACTCTTGAGGGACTTTCAGAAGACTCGGAGTACCCCTGGCATACTTAGGCCCCAAGGCACCCTAAGAACTCCCCTAGGACTCACCTCAATCACCTTAGCAAAATGTGAGAAATTCTGCCATCTTGCTTGTAGCAACGCATCACCACAGTTGGTACGTTCGGACAACATTTGCACAATTGGCGACACGTCACAAACTGGTCCATGAAATTGGCGACGCATCACCAATATGCGAATATGTAGAATTGGCACGCATTTTACTGCTATGAACTTTGGACACTTAGCAAACATAGTAAACATGCTTGGAAAGCCTTCAAATTTCACACACACATAGACCATGTTGCATAGAACGTAACCAACTATCACAAGCGAATCTATGATGTCTCGTAACATCATCCAAATCCTCTCAAACCTCATAGTCCACCACAATGCAACCAAATCCTTTAACTAATGCTATTCCTAGAATCACTCAAATTCTTCAAGCAGATTCATGTCAATAGCATTTATTGGTCTTCAAGTCATAACTCCCTTACCTCAATTTCAAGTAACAAGCAAGAATCAACCTCTTTTCCAATCAACTAAGCTCACCAAAGTATCACCTAAGTTACAATAAAAAACATAGACACCAATCATCAAAACCTTGCTTCCTAACCAAAACCCAAGCTCCAAACTAACCAAATAACATGAATTCAATCAAGAACATGTTGGTTACCTCGTATCAAAAATAGGGGATATGAGAAAACACACTTCCAAGCTCCAAACCATGGTTTAAATGAGCTCCTCCTATCTTATATGCTCTTGATATCTCTTCTTGGCACCAAGAAATCTTGATTTCAAGGATGAATTGAGAGCAAAATGAGAGTGAGAAGTTGGAAACGAGATTATGGCAGCCATAGCCTCACTTTCCCCTTCTTAAACCCTCACTTAACGTCCAAGCCACCAAAGTATTAAGCTTAATACAATTAAACCCCCATGTTTTGGTACTTAGTTGTTCTTGATTAAATTCTTGTTTATTTTTTCCAAGTTTGGGTTAAGGTTGAAAGTTCAGTTATAAAAACTCATTTTAACCACTTGGGACTTGTCTCGGCTATTTAGGATGCAAAATTACCATTTTGCTCCTGAACTTTATTTAGTGCCTTAAGTTCCTCGAAACTTAGTGAACTTTCCCAAACTTCTCTATTCTTGCTCTGTAAACTTGAAACAGGGTTCCAACGTAATTTAGAACACTTGACCTTCCTCAGGAGTGTCTGCTACTAGGAGGTCCATAACAAGAAAGGTTCAAAATAGCTATTGAAAGGACCATTGCTTATGTGAACAAAAGAAGAATAGGCTTGGAGTTTGTGGCTGGGGACAAAGTGTGGCTCAAAGTAGCACGAACCAAAGGCACTATGAGGTTTGGCAAACATAGTAAGCTATCTCCAAGGTACATTGGTCCTTATGAAATACTAGAAAGGGTTGGCAAGGTGGCTTATAAGTTGGCTTTATCGCCAAGTATGTCAAGTGTCCATAATGTTTTCCACATTAGTAAGCTTAAGAAGTGTTTGCTAGACACAAAACATACTATAGTAGTGGAAGACATACAGTTAGAGCCTAGTTTGACATAGGGAAAGAAACCTATAGCTATTTTAGTTAAGGATACTAGAAGGCTAAGAAACAAGCTTATTCCCATGGTCAAAGTTCAGTGGCCACACCATTTTGAAAGAGAGGCGACCTGGGAAACTGAGAAAGGAATGCAAGAGGGATATCTAGACGAGTACCCAAAGCTAAAGGCAATTTTGGAGGACCATAATTTTTAAGAGGGTAAAAACTGTTACACCTACACAAAATGGGAAAATTATAGCATAAGGACCTAAACTTATATGCTTTAATTTTCACCATAGTGCATGATTTGTCAAGTGTAAAGTATTCAATATACACCCCCTTAAGTTGCAAAAATGATGATAGCTTGGTCCTTAAGAAAGCATTGGCACATCGCCTAATTTTCAAGTAACCTATGGACTAAATTATAAGGTTACAAAAGTTAGGTACTCGATTGCACAAATCTCTAAAGATGGCTATGGAAAGGACATGGATGGAATTATGAAGAAAGGACATCGATGGAATTAAGTATATTGTTGGGGACCAAAGTGCTTAAGAAGGCAAAGTTGATCATTTATGGCATAATGCCAACTAAGGATCCAAGTGTCCACCTTTTTGTCTAAAAGTTATAATGACCTTTGATGAGGTTAAATGTGGTCAAAAACATCATTTTCCCAGCCAAAATGGCTGGAAATAACCTATCCAAGTGTTGGCCACATTTTAAAAAATTTGCATATATGCCACCTTGGTCAAAATGATGTATAAATAAACAAAAATCTTCATTTCATTGTCATTTTCCTTAAATTTTGGTATCCAGTAGCGAAGACCTCTTCCTTAAGTTCTTCCATCATCCTCCGTAGCCACCATACCTTAACAAAACAAGGTGAAGAAAGAGAAAGCAAAGAAGACATCAAAAAGAGCACATCAAAGAGAAGGCAGGGAACCAAGTATGAGTTAAGGGGAAAGAAGCATGGCAAGGTTTCAGCCTTAGTGTTACCATGCTAAAGATGGAAGCAAGAAAGAAGGGTTTCTAGAGCCCAAGTTAGTAATAACTAAGACCTGAAAGACTCCTAAGGCCAAGGAAAAGCTTGACGAGGGCTGCCATAGTGATCTTATTATGATATCTCATTGTTTTCTTGAATGATTCTTGACTAACCCTAATGTGTTATTGCTGCCAGCATTACATATGTTTGTTGCTGTGTTTGTTGGTGCATATGGTTGCCATATTTATGTGTATGTGTTGTTTTTGTATGTTTTTATGTCTTTGGATTTCAGGTGATGCATTGCTATGGAAGGCTTTACATGGAAAGCCCTTGCTAAGTTCTTTACAAAGAGCTTACTCCCCTTTCTATCCATTTTCATGAACATCTAAAAGAAAACGTTCAAACTAATAGTTATAGTTTGAGTTTTCCTGTGAAATTTCTGGTACATGAACTTCAATATGTATCATATTAAACTGGAGTGTTTCATGATTTTATCAGGGCATTTTCTAATTTTAGTGTTGGTACTTTTTGCTTTACGCAGCAGCTATCTTTTGAAGTTTATTGAGTGCATTGTGGTTGTAAGGCTCTCCAATAAGCTAGTGTACATACCCAAACAAGCTAGGGCATATGTCTGATGCATCTATACATTTAAATACACTATGGATGGTGTATGGATGATATATGAACCAATAAATTGATTTTTGAGGTTGAATGTTCAATTCTATCCATTTTGCAACTCATTAGCTATTCCAAAGAAAATTATGTTTAATGTTTATGAAATGCCACTAAATTTAGGGAAATGACTTTCGCAAGTGTTTAGGACATATAAGAACCTGCCCATGTTGGTTTTGAACCTGGAAATAAAGTGTATTAATTTTATAAAATTTTGTGTGGGCATTATGTTCATTAGTTGTACAGATTTGGTACCCTATACTGCAAGAGCCATAACTTACCGTACATATTGATTTTTGCTATGAAATTTTGGCCATACCTAGACCACATACATAGGTTGATCTAAAATTTGTAATTTCTAAATTTGGAACTCTATAGCCAAAGATATGACATTCCAAAGTTGGCTAAGTTACTGTTGATCGGGTCAAAATTTGGAAACGAATTTAAAATATCCATAACTTGGTCCATTGGTGGGCTTCTCATGTAAAATAAAATTTATTCATTTTCTCTGAGTCTCTACTTGATAATGGAACAAAGAAAATAGGGGGTTACATAGCTAGAATGATACAGTTTATTAGTGGAAGTTACAGGCGTAGTGGCTGGCCACTAGAACTTAACAAGATTGCCTAATGTGTGGAAGCCAAAACTAAGACTTGTGCTAGTGTTTTCCTTCTTTACGACCATGGTGTGCATGAAATGTGAATATGTGTGTGATGGTTGGACCAATATACATATATTTGCATAAAGACCAAGAGGGCCACTTAGGTAATATACTGAGCATTGTTCTGATGGCCTATAGAACATGCATAGCTCCTGGGAGATTGACATATTAAACATTGTCATTGTATTTAAGCTCTTAGAGTGGTAACAGATGAAACGACCCCTCATGGGCCTGCCCATGAAGCCTATGGGAACTTGTCCCACACTAGTTGCAATTGGCTAATTGATTATGCGCACACTACTTAAAACCTTCATGCTTCTAGTTAATTAACTTACTGTGCAATCATGCATGGATAAATGCTTTGAATTGAATGATTAAGTAGTTAAAAAAACCATAAAACATTGCCATGGCATTTCATTAAAACTGAACATCAAAACTGTCAAAGCATACAAAGCATTTATGTGGTCAACTATAGATAATCAACCACGTGTGAACATCAAAGCAAAAATAAACTATGCTCACACCCAAGAGCGACTCTAGAGTACACTACTCATACATGAACATTGAAGGTAAATTAGTGTATGAAAGCTATACATTCAACAACTCAGATGAGATCCATAACTAAGCTTCCACCTTAGAGCAAACTCCTAATGGCAAGCCTCGAAAGCCCTCCCTTGTGCTTCACTAACCTCTGTTGGCCAAATGACAACTATAGCTAGTACTATAACATAGCCAACAAAGCAAACCACAAACTAGAATCCTAAAGATTTAAATAAACCATACACCTTCTCGTGAGCCTATCTCAACAACCCTTAATGGTTGTCGGCCTTAGAGAACATATCTGCACAACAAAGACTAAGGGAGTGAAAATCAACAATTCTCAGTAAGGGATCCTTCAAACTGTAAGAAAAATACTTAGGATGAACATATATATGATATACGAAATCTACTACATGCACTTGCAGTTTGAAGGCTAACATATGNGCGACCTCGGTAGCCCGCCAATACCAACCTCGAAAAACTACCGTATTGGCTCCATCGGGAGGGCGACCGAGTTAGCTTCGGGGATAAATGCCTGCCACCTTCTGCAGGTGAAAGCCCCCCGAAGGGCTAACTTCGGAGCCAGGGAATACCTCGAAGAACCACTGCGACTCCGGGAAAAGGTCCCTCATTCCGAAGTGAGACATCAACCAAGGGGACCTTGGAGGTACGGTAGGAGCCAACAAGGAGCCTCTGACGTTGCGCCCGTACACCCTACACACCGCCCTCGCAGACACTCTGATGCGCCGCTACTACCTACGTCCTGTCATGTAGGGCTATGATTATCGCAGCTCGTCGCCCGAGGAGCCTACAGGCGGCTAGGGGCCCCCCACGCCCAGAAGTACGGACGATATCTGTCCATACACGTGCTGCAATCTGAAGGGCTCACCCCCTCCTATATACCAGGGGAATGGTTGCAGGCAGGGGGATCTCTCTCCTCTCTCCGCTTTGAATCCTTTCCTTCCAGTCCTCAAGAGAAAACACGGCCAGGCAAGACTCTCTTGTACTTGCTGCTATCTCTCCACCCCTCCAAAAGCACTGACTTGGGTGTTGGAGGTTCCTCCCCAGAAAAAGACTATGGGGACCTCCTAACCCCTGTTTTTTGAGCGTTTCAGGTGAGTCCTCCTGAGGAATCCCGTTTCAGGTGCTCTCCTGTACCGGAAGCCCTGCTTGGCTTTCCCGTACCACGCAACGATCATGCTGCCGGCCATCATCTGAACACGCTTGCACCTCTGGAAGCATCTGCTGTATTCAACACGACACACAGTGGAGCTGCAGATGGGCATCATTTGGCACCGTCTGTGGGCAGTCACTCCCAGGTTGTCGTTGTTAAAACTCGGCGTTCTAAGGACAAGGGACCTCCGAGGTCCCCGTCCGCGCTAGAGGTTCAGCCGGCAACCGAACGACTGCAGCAGGGACTTCCGTGCCTGAGGACAAACATCCTCTGACTACTACCATAGGCTTCCTGCGTGAGTTCCCACGCCCTGTCGTGGCTGGAATGACGCAGCAGATTGACCGAAGATGGCCACAGCCAAATTCGAGCCAAAGGCCCTCCTGACCAGTACCTCATCGGGAGAAGGATCCCATGTCAACTCACGAGAGTTCGAAAGTAGAGATCAATGAAGATGAGTCCTCAACGGGAAACATGCCCTTCAAAATGCAACCTGCGGGAGAAGCATGGTCAAAATGACCCCGAGCTCCCCGTCGAAGAAGTTCTGCACCCAAGGAAAAGTTGCCGTCTCCTCGGCTACAAGGACATATGCCCATTACCCCAAAAAAGCCATCTACGCCTTGCTATTTGCAGAAAGAAGGCTATGACTCTACTTCCAAAGTCACGCTACCACTGTCCGGAGTAACTCGCCTCTGCGCGATGTCATGAAATGAGTAGATCATTTAGGAAGATCATCAAAAGGGTGCATTGAGCTCGAAGAATACTGCATCACATACGAGCCTAGAAGGGCAATAAAAGCCTAGGCACTGGCAGACTTCATTTCCGAAATCCAAGGAGTAGAAAATGCTGAAACCAACGAGGGAAACCGAGCGAAGGTAGATCTAGAGTGGAAACTCCTTGGAACCCCGAGCGCATAACATCAGGGCGCTTGAGTAGCCCCTCGGGAGCCCGAGGGCAGAGAGGCAACCGGAGCAATCAAATGTGGTTACCAAAGTGTTGGGCCATCCGAGCGTGGCAACGCTGAGTATAGCAACCTCGGACAAAGGGTGGAAAGACCTTACAAAGAGGTATCTCGCAACCAGAGAGTCTCGAAAATCCTCACGAAGTGGCAGAAAGTGCGAAGACGTTCTAGATGATATTCCTTAATTGAGGAGGAATTATACCGGCCAAGGTACACAAATCCGTTACAGAGATGTATCGGTAAAAAGGGTGCAGGACAATTCGTCCAGGAGGTGTGAAAATCGCCAGAGACACACTAGCACCCAAAAGTTGCCTTCGAAGTGGATAACCCCGGAAGAATACCCTTGCCTGTTTGAAGTATGGGGCCTAGACCTCACTGGGCCACTCCTGACAACACCCGAAGGAGTGAAGTCCTGCGTAAATAGCAGTGGACTACTTCACTGAGTGGGATGAGGCAGAACCCCTAACAACCATTCTGGCAAAAGATATACAAAAGTTTATCTGGAAGAACATGATGTGCGGATTTGGCAAACCGACGGTAATAAGGGCCGATAATGGTTCCCAGTCTATGAATGAGGGATTCCAAGAATTCATCACCAACTTCGGAATAAAAACGCAGTTCGCCCCACTAGCTCAGCCCCAGAGCAATAGACAAGTGGAGGTAGCCAACAGAGCTATATAAGAGGGACTGTAAAAGAGGTTGGGGGAAGCAAAGGGAAAATGGCCAGCAAAACTTCCTACTGTACCAAGGAGTTATCGGACAGCTCCCCGAGGGGTCACGGGGGTGACACCTTTCTCGCTTATCTCCATACAGAGGCCATTATCCCTGTTGAAATAGTATGGCCATCAATCAGAATACAAGTGATTGAAGAAAGAGGAAACGACCTCGGGTTGAGAACTAAGCTCGACCTAGTTGACAAAGACAAAAATGGCCGAGCTCAGAAGAAAGGCCTTTCAGCAAAAGGTGGCCATAAGCGAAAACCTGCATGATAGGCCAAAAGAAATAACGAAAGGAGACCTCATCCCCCGAAAGGCCGAGTTTGAACCCTGAAAACCGTCCCATGGGCTACCTCGGCCAAACGGGAAAGGGCCTTATTTGGTCCTAGACGAGGTCCGAAAATGAGTATACAAGCTTGGCGACACCGAAGGACGAAAAGTGAAAAGTACATGGCACTCAGATGCCTTAAAGAAATTATATACGTAGAATTGTACATAAGAAATTGTACAAGTCAGAAATTTTTCTAAGTACAGAAGTTTTCCCCTTTCTTAAAGTACTCGCCGAAGAAAGGTGAAGTCCATTGACTCCTGAAAGTCTTGTTTTCCTTCCAAAGTTGGTTGGGTTATATGCCCAGAAAAGGTGAAGTCCATCGAGTACGGCCAACAAAGACAGCCTAAAACTTGCCTAAGTAAACTTCAGAAACAAAGAGAGTTTACTCGAAGGTTGGCCGATGAAACAAGCAAAATGTACCTTTCCGAAGTCCCCTGACCAAAAGTGGTCTGGACAATTGGGAAACAAAAATTGCTCGTACCTTTCCGAAGTCCCTTGACCGAAATGGTCGGGAAAACAGGGACAAATTGCTCAAAAGAATTAACCAAATTATGAAGGAAAATTCATTGAAGAAGGTCTTAGTACAAGGAGAGGGTTACAAGAAGAAAAATACAAAGAACAAGAAGAAGGCAAAGGCCCTAGAATATCTAAGGGACCCCAGCGTCATGGGAAGCTCCGGCTCCTGAGTCTTCTACCGCCGCCTTCGGTGCAGAAGAAGGGGCAAATGGCAGGTTGAGGAGCTCGACTTTCGATCAAGTCCACCGAGGCCCTTCAGCAATATCCAGGGCAGCCAAGAAGGAAAGCTCGAGGTCCGGATATCTCTTCAGAAATTGATGACGAGCTAGGCAGATGCCGTCCTGAAAGGCAACCTTGGTCGCCTGAACGGCTTTGTCTTTTTCCACGTCCAAGTCCTCCGCCTCATTCTGATGATCCGAAACCTCATTCCGAAGGTCCGCAACCTCCTTTTCCAGCTCCTTTATCTTCTTCTTCTTCTTCAAATCCTTCTTTAGCGAGTTGACCTTGGCTTGAAGTTCGGCCTTGTCAGCAAGAGCCTTCATCAGGAGAGCAGCTTCTTCTTCATTCTCCTTCTGAATGGCCTCGTTGGCCGAAGTTAAGCTCAGAACCTTTTCACCAAGGTTGGACATCTTCTTGGAGAAATCCTTCAAGAGCTCCTCTTGGCCCTTCAAGAATTCTTCCCGAAGATTGGCAACCTTCTCCTTGGCTATTCGGCTCAACTTGGTGTTCGTCACGACCGAGTTAGCACAGAAGACCTTGGGCTTCACTAATTTATCTTCGGCCCAAGCCCGAACCAAAGATTGCTTTGCTGCCCAAGCTCGAAGGTATCCACTATACCCCAGCAGCAGTAAAAAAGAAGGAACTTAGTGAAATTTACACAAGGAAAATCCAAAACACTTAGGCAAAAAAGTGGGAGGAAAAATGAAGGAGCCTGAAGAATTACCTGAGCAGCATGCTCGGAAACTCTAGCGACAAGGGAATCCTAGGAGGCACACTCCTCGGCAACTACCTTGAAGGAAGCCTGAGTGAGTACGGCCCTCGCCATTTCCCGGCAATCCTCGGAGAATAGATTCATGTCCTCCTTGAAAGACCAGAACAGCTCCCTTGGAACTTTCTCTTTTGCAATGTGGGAATCCCGAAGAGCCCGCCTTCGGGCATGCTCAACCATCCAGGCTGAGGGCGCCAAATCCTCTGCAAAATAGAAAACATGCGTCTCATCAGGCAAAACTCCTTGACTGGGAAATCCATGAGATTGAGAAAACTGAAAAGGGGATTAGAGACAAACCTGGCGCAACCTCAGCGACATCGTCGTCGGAGTCCCGGACCTCTTCCACGTCGGCAGGGACATGTTTGCCTTTGGCCCTTCGGNAAAACACTTAGGCAAAAAAGTGGGAGGAAAAATGAAGGAGCCTGAAGAATTACCTGAGCAGCATGCTCGGAAACTCTAGCGACAAGGGAATCCTAGGAGGCACACTCCTCGGCAACTACCTTGAAGGAAGCCTGAGTGAGTACGGCCCTCGCCATTTCCCGGCAATCCTCGGAGAATAGATTCATGTCCTCCTTGAAAGACCAGAACAGCTCCCTTGGAACTTTCTCTTTTGCAATGTGGGAATCCCGAAGAGCCCGCCTTCGGGCATGCTCAACCATCCAGGCTGAGGGCGCCAAATCCTCTGCAAAATAGAAAACATGCGTCTCATCAGGCAAAACTCCTTGACTGGGAAATCCATGAGATTGAGAAAACTGAAAAGGGGATTAGAGACAAACCTGGCGCAACCTCAGCGACATCGTCGTCGGAGTCCCGGACCTCTTCCACGTCGGCAGGGACATGTTTGCCTTTGGCCCTTCGGCATTTTTACAACTCCTCGACAGAGGGACTCCTTGCCAAAGAGCCCAAAAGATCCACTGACGTGGCGGGACTCAGAGAAGCAGTAACAGCGACCACCCCGATAGGAACCTCTGCGGGAGTTTCAGGTTCGGCGAGAGTTGCAACCTTGGTGGAAGTTGCAACCTTGGTAGAAGTTGCAATGACAACACCAACCTCCGTGGAAGTTACAATGACNGCCACATCCTCCGAGGGTGGAAGAAGGGTGTCCTTCTTTGCCTTCTTGGCCGAAGACGGTCCGCTCCCAGTAGTCTTGCGCCTCTTGGAGACGCCTTTCTTCGTTTGCTCTCCCTTCTCGGCTTGGCCAAGGAAGAGAGACTTATAGTAGGCAGCAGACTCGTCGCCCATCTCTGAAAAAGCGGGAAAACATCAGTGTGAGTCCAGACAGGCGCTTATGCTAAAAACTTTGAAAGGAACTTACTTTCAAAGAAGGCTTTATAAGTGAGCTCGCTTCACTAGCCAAGAGTCCTTCCCCTCGGTAGCAGGAGCTGGCATGCCAAGATTCGTCTTGTGCTCATTAACCACCCCCAACTCCCGAAGAACATCCTCAGTCATAAGTTTCCACATGATGGGGAAGGGGTAGAGAGAGCGTGGAGGGACCTCGGCATCCTAGTCGGCGACAGCACAGATACGTTTGTCGAAGTCCTCAAACCTTGCTGCCAACTCGGGAGTTAGCAACTTCTTGGGATCCACGACATCCATCTCCAGCTTTCCTCGAGCCCACTTTGTCGGAACATACGACCAGGCCTCCGCCACCTTTAGGAAGAAGAACTTCCTTTGCCACCCTCGCCAACTATCTTTGGTAGTGAAGGTGAACATGAATTTTTTGCTCCCAAATCCCTGAGGTAGCATAAAATAAAAGCCACCCTTCGGGACCGGATAGAGCTTGTAATATTGCATGAACTGGATAAAATGGGGTTCTAGCCCGCGCACATGTAGAGAAAGGCGTTAAAATAACAGTAAGAGTTGGGTGGAAGTTGATTTACGGCTATGCCATGAAATTGGAAAAAGTCGCAAATCATCCTCGCTGGAGGATATCGAAGTCCGGCCTTCAATTGGGCTCGGAAAATGGTAACCTTGTTGTCCCGATTCATAAAGCTGAAATGATCGAGGTGGGGTAACCTTGTGGTGGCATAGGAGGGAAGAAAAAATTTGGCTGTCCACTTCTTTAATTTCTCCGAAGTGGAGCAATAAGGGCGAGACATAAGAGATTGCCAGCTCTCGGGAATAGCCGAAGACTTGGTTGACCAAAAAAAAGACTTTGGAAAAGAAGAAAAATGACTTCGGGAAGTTAAAAGAAAAGCAGAAACCGAAAGAAGAACCCACCAAACGCCTTGCCGAAATCAGGATTCCTAAACGCCGTCATGCAAGATGCCGGAAATCACTCCACCGTTAATACCGCCACAAAAAAGGCACAGAAGCAGACTAGAGAAAAATGAGACGCAAAGGAAAACAAATGAAGAGTATGACAGGAGGAGGCTTATATAGATCGAGGAAGGGTAGCCAAAAGGGCGTCATAATTGTTGTGCGAAGGTGAAATGTCGCCATAATTGCCCCTCGTGCTCAAAAAGGCGTGCCCATCCCAACCAGCACCAGCCATGCGTCACCCATCACGAGAAACTAGGACACGTTTTCTGACATCTTGAAAACTCGGGCACGCCGCTTCAGACTGACACTCCTAGTTTCAAGACGTGACGGTCCAAAGGGCAGTAAAACTAAAGAGGTTGGTATCTCGAAAACACCAAAGGGCAGACAGGTGACACTTGTTCGAACAAGGCATATCCCCTAGGTGGCGAAGTGCCTCCCCTGCGAAAGTCACACTCTGAGTCCTGAAAAGCGCCCACAAAAGGACCACTAGCCGAAGTCTCCACTCTGGCTTCCCGAGGGGGGGTATGTGATAGCCAAAGTGCTATGCCCCAAACACCTAAGGACCCCGGAAAGGAGGGAGGCAAGCGCCTGAGGCACGCGACCTTGGTAGCCCGCCAATACAAACCTCGAAAAACTACCGTATCGCTTCCATCGGGAGGGTGACCGAGTTAGCTTCGGGGAGAAGTGCCAGCCACCTTCTGCAGGTGAAAGCCCCCTGAAGGGCTAACTTCAGAGCCAGGGAATACCCTGAAGAACCACTGCAACTCCAGGAAAAGGTCCCTCACTCCGAAGTGAGACATCAACCAAGGGGACCTCGGAGGTACGGCAGGAGCCATTAAGGAGCCTCTGACGTTACCCCTGTACACCCTACACGCCACCCTCGCAGACACTCCGACGTGCCGCTACTGCCTACGTCTTGTCATGTAGGGCTATGATTATCGCAGCTCATGGCCCGACGAGCGTGCAGGTAGCTAGGGGCCCCCCACACCCAGAAGTATGGATGGTATCCGTCCATACACATGCTGCAATCTAAAGGGCTCACCCCCTCCTATATATACCAGGGGAATGGTCGCAAGCAAGGGGATCTCTCTCCTCTCTCCACTCTAAATCCTCTCCTTCCAGCCCTCAAGAGAAAACACGGCAAGGAAAGACTCTCTTGTACTTGCTGTTCTCTCTCTACCCCTCCAAAAGCACTGACTTGGGCGTCCGAGGCTCCTCCCCAGAAAAAGACTCCAGGGACCTCCTAACCGCTATTTTCTGAGCATTTCAGGTAGGTCCTCCTAAGGAATCCCGTTTAGGGCGCTCTTCTGTACCGGAAGCCCTGCTCGGCTTCACCGCACCACCCGATGATCATGCTGCCGGCCATCATCTAAACTCGCTTGCACCTCCGGAAGCACCTACTGCATTCACCACGACACACAGTGAAGATGCCGATGGGCATCACCTAGTGAGTTCTACCCCCTAACTCGCTCCTAGTATGCCTTCGCTTACTGATGCACAAATTTCAACTTCCCTTGATTGTTGTGCAGGTGAACATGGTGGATGCACCTTGCTTGAGTCCCAATGAACTCACTAGGTGTACTAAGCCTCCACATAGTACCTCAAGTCTTTAGAGTTGCCTAGGTTACTTCCCTACTAAGCTTTCACCTTAAACCCTTTCCAAGAGTGCACTAGGCTTGCACTTGTGCCTTAAGTAACCTTGCTTAGGCTACAAGTGCACTAAACCTTCACTCAAGGCAGACACCTATCCACCATTACTTGGTTCACCCTAGTGCAGTGGCAATGGTCATCGTTGGACTCACAAATTCTAGGTTTCATTGGACCCTCCTAGGTGAACTAAGTTTCCACATCGAGACCTCAAACCAAAGGTTGAACTAGGCTCCCTAATTGTACTAACCTTTTACCTAACTAATGGTGCTCTAATGTGGCCAAGTGTTCCATTAATTTGAGTGAACACAACGTTAAAAATAGGCTAAACCATGCTTGGTAAAAGCATGTTACTGATAGATATTCCTCTTAGCTTCATGTGGAAACTTGAATCACCTCAATCGGAGACCCGAGCCAAAAGTTATGGTGAAAACACTACAACATCTCAATGCTATCGAGTGTTGGCGCCTAGGCGGAAAGAGAGGTGCCAGCGAGGCCTAGGCACGAGGAACACCTGACACCTAGGTGTCACTGGGTGCCTAGGTGCCAGGACCACCCTGCTCCATGAGGTTGAAAACACATGTTGGGCGGTGCAGCGCTGAACAGCTCTGGAGCCCCATGCCATGAACCCTGAAAAAGCCTCTTAAACGTCTTTGGAGGCTTCCAAAGTCTCTCAAACAAGTTTGAAATGCCATCCCACTTTGAAAATCTATGAGACACACTTCCTAGGCCATAATGCACCATTCATTCCAAGCTTGCAACACACACAAATATCACGCTAAGCTTGGAAACTCAACTAGTCCAACACAACCAATGCCATTCATTAAGCTTAAATTATGAATCCCTTACCTCAATTAATCTTGAACTATCAATAATCAAGCTCCATAAGCCAAGGACAACACAATCCAAGGCTCCACTAAGAATTTTCATAGGTTCTAAGCAACACAAAGCGTATGGCACCCAATTAACACTAACCCAACAAAACCCAAGCTTAATCAAGCTCAAGAAACATGTGAAGTTCAAAAACAATGAGTTACCTCATAAATTCAAGGAAGCCCAAGCATGAAATTGCCCTAACAAGCTTAAAAACAACAAATCAAGCATAAAACAAGCCATCCTCCTTATGGGTTCCAAGAAAGCCTTTGAATTCCTTCAAGAAATCATGGATTGGATGAAGATTTGGTAAGGAACTGGGAGGGAAAGAAAGGGCTACGAAATTGGGTTGGAAAATGGATGAATAGTGGAATAAATTTGTCCCCCAAATGTGTTTTAAACACAAAATCTCCCCCTCCTCCAAACTTTTTTCAAAGTTGCAAAAATATCCCTTCCCTAAATAGTAGATAAGTAATTAAAAACTTTGGCAAACTTTGCTTACTTGGGCTTTGGGTTTTAAAAACATCATTTTTACTATCGGGACTTGTCCCGACCCTCCGAGATGGAAAATGACCATTTTGCCCTTGGGAAAAACTTAGTGCCACAAACCACTCAGAACTTGCTAAACCTTTAATAACTTACTTGATCTTGCTAATTCACCTTTAATTAAGGTATTTAAACTAGGGATTTATGAATTTACCTAGCTCACTGAGCATTCTACTATGAGGGCTATAACAAGGGAACTTCCCCTTAACCTTGCCTTTACCACCAAGATGAGAATTCTTGGCAATTCCCTTTTCATGTGGTGGCTTCTTCTGCTTGCCTTCTGCCTGACTACATTCCCCTGGTCCACTAGGAAATTTCTTAGTCTCATACTCCTCTTGCTCTACTAATAGAGCTTTCTACAATGCTTCATAGTATGTAACTGCTCCAAAAGGACTGACAGCCTTTTTAATGTTCGACTTTAGGCCACTGACAAATCTTTTTGCCTTTAACTCATACAGTCCATGATACTGAGGAGCTTAGCTCACCAACTAATTGAATTTGTGCTCATACTCTAGGACACTGAGGTTGTCCTACCTTAGAGCATCAAATTTAACTTGCTTCATATCCTTGATAGCACTAATGTACTGCTCATGAAACAGCTGGGTGAACTCTAGCCAAGTCATTTCCATGTCTTCTGCTGGCCTTCTACCCTTTTGGACAGCATATCTAGCTCTAGAGCTCCTCCACCATATCTCTGCACTGCCTACCAGATTGTAGGTAGCCAGTGACACATTCTTGGTGCGGCTGAGTGGCATCCTTTCAAACATTTTTTCAATGAAGATTAACCACTCCTTAGCTCTCTCTGGCCTAGCTTTTCCATCAAACTGTGGAGGTCTTAGGCCTTCGAGCCTTTCTAGATGTGGTCTGAATACCCTATTCATCAGGTCCATGAAAGCAGCTGGGGTATTAGTCAAAACAAATGGCATGATTGTGTACTCATAATGCCCATATCTGGTCCCAAATGCTATCTTAGGAATATCCTCTTCCTTTACTCTCAACTGAAAGTGTCTATATATCATATCTATTTTGGAGAAGATCTTAGCTTCCTTGAATTGATCAAATAGATCTTTAATCCTAGGGAGTGGATACTTGTTCTTCATAGTCACTGCATTTAGCTTCCTGTAGTCAGTGCATAGTCTCAATGATCCATCTTTCTTCTTCATAAAGAGCACTGGAGCTCCCCACAGTGAAACATTTGGCCTTATGAACCCTTTTTCATGAAGTTCATCAAGTTGTTTCTTGAGCTCATTCATCTCTATGTTAGGCGTTCTGTAAGGAGCAATGGATATTGAACTAACTCTTACTTGCAGCTTGATCTCAAACTCAATCTCCCTAGGTAGAGGAATACCTGGTAGGTCTTTAGGAAAAAGTTGTGCAAAGTCTCTCACTACATGTATTTTGTCTGCTTCCTCTTCATAGTACAATTCATTAAATGCATAGCAATAACCATGTTAGAAATCATAGGTATCTCACCTAGTACCTCTAGGCCCATGTCATGCATTTTATACACTAATTCCTTAGTATTCACTAATGCATGCACTTCACCATCAGGCAATGTAATTTCCCTCTTAGCACGATCAATTCTTATGTTATACATAACAAGCCATTTTATACCCAGTACTATGTCATACTTAGGAATCTCCAACACTAGCAGATTAGTCATAACCTTAGTCTTTCCTACTACTAGCTCACAATTCTTGGCTGGTTCATTAGCGAAAAGACATTGACTACCTGCTGTTTTCGCTAAGGATATACTATGCATGATTTCAGTAGGCAAATTCATGGCATCAACCAATTCCCTAGCCATTATAGACACAGATGTGCCAGTATTACCTAAAACACTAACAGGCATATCATTTAGGTAAATGTTACCTTTTAGTGCTCCCCCCTATTGTGTTGTCAAGGTTTCTTTCCATGAAAATTCTTACACTTGCGGCACCTTAGGCCAGGGAGTTTTCCTTTGACCTTGCCCTCACCACTCATATAGGAACTCTTAATAATTCCTTTGCGATGCAGATGCTTCTTCTATTTGCCTCCTAAGTGGCTACTTTCCCCATGTCCACTAGGAAAGTATCTACTCTTATACTCCGTTTGCTATACTAATAGAGGCTTTTACACTGCCTCATAATATGTCAATGCTCCAAATTGCCTCACAGCCTTTCTAATATTTTATTTTAGGCCTCTAACAAATCTTTTGGCTTTCATCTCCTCCAGTCCATGGTACTGGGGAGCATACCTCACCAACTAATTGAACTTATGCTCATACTCTAGGACACTTAGGTTGTCCTGCCTTACAGTATCAAATTCATCTTGCTTCATTTCCTTGATTGCTTTACTGATATACTGCTCCTGGAAAAGCTGAGTAAACTCTTGCCAGGTCTTACCAATATCTCCTCCTGGCCTTCTGGCCCTCTAGACAGCATACCTATCTTTGGTGCTTCTCCACCACATCTCTGCACTGCCTACCAAATTATAAGTAGCTAGTGATACTTTCATGGTGGAGCTAAGTGGCATCTTTTCAAACATCTTCACTATGAAAATCAACAAATGCTCAGCCCTCTCTGGCCTATCTCTTCCATCAAACTATGGACACCTTAGTCCTTGGTTCCTCTCCAATAGTTTGACTTCATCTAGGCCTTCCAGATGCTTAGCTTTTTATCTCCTAGATTATGAGACTTGTCAACATGCTGATGCCTTCTATGCCTTCTCCTGCTTATTCTCCCATGGTTTTCCTCGATCTCATTCCTGGTGAAGAAATTTTCATAGACTAAGGGATTGGTCCTGGACACCAGAATAATCTCTGATCTTACTGTTCTTCCTCTTATATTTCTACTATCATCATTTTCTAGCTCATCAGCTTCATCATTTCTATTTTCTAATCTTCTAGAAGAAACATGCGTAGATGTTGATAGCCAAAGGGCTATTACCTTTAGAATTCCCAAGTTTAGTTTGAAAAGCACCACCCTCGGGGAAGACCAGCACCACCCTCCAAAATGATGAGTAACCAACCTCGGGAAAAAGGGGGCCCACACTATCCTTGATCCCTTGACCTCGATGACCCACCACTACCCTCGGGGAATAACGGGACTAACCTTAGAAAGGTTGTGCACTACCAACCTCAGAATGGAGAACCATCAAGATCAAAAAAGGATATCGCCATCCTCGACAAGGAATAGCGTTTGCTAAAGGTGTTAGTGTTGTGCCCAAAAAGCCATTCATGAGATGATTGTATTTTTGCATAGTGAGTCATGATATTTTATTGAGGCATTAATCCAACAATTATGTTTGTTGTTTTGTTTCTGCGTAACTTAACAAACATAATCATAACCCTAAAATAATGATATTCTTAAACGTCCCTAGTATAGTATTATTGTGGAGCGGGTTCCAATAATACATAATGACTAGCATATGTGGAGACTAATATGAGATATGTAGTCTACATATGGGTACAAGTTGGAGAACTTGTGTACTGGACCGACCCACCATGAGAAGACTACATGGATCGTTATATGAGTGTCATAAGTGATTCTCATAGTGATCATGGTATATGTAGTCCTTCGACCTAAGATCATNGAGCCTGAACACGTTAACTATTCAGGTTTTGTGATTCGACTCTACAGTTGAGTGAGAGATCTCAACTGAAAATTAGGTATGAAAATTTTTGAACACCCGGTTTACCCCGTTTCACTTCAATCCTGGAGGGTTTCGGTTAAATTCCACTGCGCTGTTTGGCTCCCGAAACCCATCAAAAGGTGCCCCACTCTGCCGAAGGGGTTTGCCCAGCAACCATGGTCGTAATATCGGACCAAAGGGGACCTTCTATTCCGAAGAAGTCTTATGTGGCGAAGGGGTCTCTCGAACATACGATAAAAACAACTAAGGAGCCTCTGACATAGGGACCTTGCACATGCCCCTAACACAAAGACCTCCCACACGGCCCTGACCTCTGGCCAGAACGGGGTAAGGCAAGCAGGAGATACCTTTTGGGTTTCGGGAGCCAAATAGCG